>APFE030977143.1:39920-49922 GCA_000404065.3 Pinus taeda | reverse complement strand
ACATTTCAAGAATCTGCGCTGCAAAATCCCCGAATCCGCGATTTCGTAGCGCAGATAGTTATAAATTAGCAAAATGCGCTATGAAATGGCTGGTTACTGACACGCTGCTAAAAAGCTAAAACATCATTGCGCTGCAAAATCAGCCAATAAAATTGCGCTGCGGAAATGCTAAAAGGACCAGTGACGTAAACAAGATAAGACATGCCTTATACAATCATGATGGAGGATGACTAATGGTATTTGAAAATGATTCACATCAATATCTTTCTAAAACATGATCCCTAAGTAACAAACATAGGACAACAACCATTTGACACCCATTTTTGACAATGAAATCTTTTGGACAACATTATGTACATGTGACTGCAGTTCTAGGTGATAACATGTTGAATTTCCATGACACATGAGAATTCAGATTTGGCCTTAGAATATTTGATGCGAACACACTCAAGGTATCCTATCGATCATAGTTTGATCCATTCCCCTCATAGGCTATTCACCGGGACTTGGTCCAGCTACAGGTTGAGCAACTTCCCTAGAAAATTGTGCAATTCTGTAGGGAAACCAGCCTTCCCTCCAGAAATTGTGTAATCCTGTCTAGCAGCCTACTAGGCTCCAAGATTGCACAATCCTACCAATCAACACTCCCAGCAGGAATTGCGCAATTTTCCCTAGCAGGGCTACTCAACCTAGAATTTGCACAAATCTAGGCAATAGTCAGCTGCTCTGCCTAGAAATTGCGCAAACCTCCTAGACAGTCAGCCCAACTCCCAGCCAGAAATGTGCATTTTTCCCAAGCAGTTGAGCAAATGCATGCATGAGAAAATCGGTTGACCAATTCCACCCAGGACCAAGGAAACTTGACTTGCATGCATGCATAACATTTCTCTTCCTGGAATAGCAAGAGGCAACATGAAAAAGGCATCCCATGATTCAGGGAGCTATTTTTAGTAGCCGAGGATTACATGCAAAGTTGTTTTAGAAACTTCCCTCCAAGTGTCACTTTTTCCTAGATTTGTGGCATGAGCGTCATCAGACCAAACTTATTTATTCAACGCATCAGAGCTCATTCATTCACATTGATCTTGGATCTCTAACATCCCATAGCACATTCAGGATTCTTCGACACATCCAGATCAACTATTCACATGTAAGTGGCCTCAGCTTGTCTTTTTCAGCATTTTTGTCACTTTTTGTGTATTCGCTCTTTGAGTGTTGTTTGCTTGATTTCTTTGAGCTCTTGCTATTGTTTACATGTATATTATCTTTTCCTAGCTTTATTTCAGTTTTCATTGCTATCTCACTATTATCACATGCATGAAACTATTTTTCACGAACGTTCTCCAAACCGGCAAATCACCTCACCCACATGCATGTTGATCTATTTGTTGAATCTTTCATTCATGTTTTGCATGCATTGTCAATCACTTCTGCTATCACTTAGTGTAGCCATGCATTCACTGTCTTATTTATTTTCAATTGCTCGTTGACGAGTTAGGCCAACCTTGGCCTAGACTCTGCCTTCACTAAGGCTGCATTACACAATCTGGGGAAGGAATGTGCATTTATACCCAACACTAGCCTCCAAGACTGTTTTGCACATTTGTGGAGGACAATGACTGTTGGCCCAGGAAATTCCACAATGTAGTCCCTGGACCTCTAGTCCTTCCCAATTGGAATTGCACATTGCATAATCCCAATAGCCAATAGCCAGTTTGGATTGCACATTTCATAGATCCAACACTCAATCCTACCTCCAAGACAGCCCAGACTACCTTTTGCATAGTTCTGGTAGCCAATCACCCAACCTCCCAAAAGAAATTGCGCAATATCACTCGTCAGTTTCCCAGGTATGTGTTGTGTCATTCCCGAGAATTCGCTTTGTTTTAATTGACATATTTCTTTCCATGCATGTTTCTTTCTTCCAGATATTTGAGGTGTTCACCTAACTCAATGGCTTCCAAGAGAACAGGATCATAGGACACTTATGGAATTGCAACTGGAGCAGTAGTTGAGTAGGTGTCCTCTAGTTTGTCGATCTATGAAGATACCAAGCTATATCTACACAATGACATCAAATTGAAGTGGCAAGAGGTCAATGAAACATTCACAGGCACTTTTGGGGAATACCTCAAAGACCGTTAGGTGTATGTGAAGATTCACAAGTCTAGCTTGTCTCGGATTGCATGCAAATACCTTGCGTTCCCATGTGCGGACATGATACACTAGATGTCTCTCACACTGATCCTGAGATGATGACCTTGAGCAGTGTTAGTGGGATAAAGTTTTCAACCTTATGGGCATGAGATTATGATGAGATGTATCAAATGGCAAAGCTCATGACTTCCATGAGTCCTCCATTTAGCTTGCCAAACAGCATAGCTAACTCCAGAGACATTCTGAAGGATTGGGTAAAGGAGCCAGCTCGATTCAGGATGACACCCAACCATATCTATAAGACAAAGATACTAAGCAAGGCATACCAATACTTGGTCATATTTGCATGTCGACTGTGTGGCCAAGCAAGCACTGAAACCTTTCCACAGAGTTGGGTGATTGCATCGAACCAACTGGATAGAGAAGGAAAACCATGTAACTGGTCTAGCATACTAGCTCATCAGCTGAAGGAGCAAGTCACGAAGGCTCGACAGTCACCCAAAGGTATGCATGCAGAGATTTACATGTCTGCATACATCCTAGATGCAGTTTATGCCCGACATGAGTTCTCGGGCTTGGAGTGGGCATGGTCACTGACGGAGACTGTTGTGAACACATATTTCAAGTTGTTGTTCGAATGCAGCTTTAGAGGAATAATCACATGGTCGTCTGACCATTTTGTCACCCCAGTGTACAAGATGATATTTAGACAGGATCTACCTTGCATGTCAAAGGAAGAAATGGAGGCATTGTTAGGCATTGTAGATTGGTATGCCTCACCATCCAACACTTTCATCTGAATTTTCAGTGTGGAGAAGCCTCCACATGTTATGCCCAAGTTTTCCTTGGACGTACTTGTCATGCAGGAAGTCGCATATCACATCTCAGCAGGATTGACATCTAGATTGCAACAGAAGAAGAAGGTACCTTGGCCCGCTCTTCCATTGCAGATTGGGTTATATGAGATCCAGAGTATCAAGCAAGTGGATGTTGAAGTAGAATAGATGAATAAGTACCCATTCGACCCCCAAAGCTTCAATCCGTATGATCCACATTTCATTGTGAAGGATCACTACACGAGAGTTCAGTTCAACTGGATCCATGGGGCATTTCATTGGACAGAGGAGGAAGGGAAGAGGAAGATTTTCGATCGCATGGAGGAGGAGAAAAGCTAAAAGTTTTGATCAGATCCACGTGTAGAACAAGCATCTATGGCTATTTAGGCAAAGAGGTAGAAACACGACAAGCGAATCACGCGAAGGCAGAGGGATAAGAAGAGAATGGAAGAAGCAGATGAGGAGTTTCATGACCTGAGGGAGCAACTCCGAAAAGAACAAGAGTTGCATAAACAGGAGAGGGAAGCATAGCAGTAGCAGATACAACAAGGGGCGCAACATTTGCAAATAGATGAAGCAGCTCCCGTACAAGTAGTTGATTCATCTTAATAGCTGGCCTCAGATGAATAGGGCGAACCATCATAGGAGCGAGACTTCGCTCATGAGATAGAACAAGCACTTCAACAGTTGGATGTAGACATGGACTAGAAGGAGTTGGAATAGGACACCAACCTCACGCCTCACCACAAAGAGGTTGACTCACCCACTTCAATGGATTGAGATGATGAGAAAGTCTTGAATGACCAAGGAGGCATTGAGATCCTTAGTGGTCAAATGGAAGGAGATATGCACAACATCACTTTTAATGAATCTCATCACAGAGTTGTGCAGTCTCACAAAGTACCAACTCCCGAGGATCAAACATCTTCTGTGCAAGTTGAGGAGCGAGTGATCGTGATTGATGTGTACAAGCATCCAGTTGCCTTGGACGATGCAACCAAAGTGTATGCCAAAGCCACTAGCTCAAGTGTTCTCTTTCTGATAGCTAAGAATGAGGGAATGGTGAAGGAACTATAGGTGGCCAAGAAAGGAGGAGACTTGGTGACAATGTCCACCCAAGCTGAACTAAAGAACGCAATACTAGATGAAGTATTATCCTTTGACACAATTATGCAAGCATTGCCCTCCAAGTTTAGTACTGTGCACAAGGTAGTGGTCCATCTCAATGGATGACAACAGTGATGTGTTAGAAGAGAACGCATCTTAACAAACATGCATGCTGTTGTTGATAACATGCAAACATGGACGTTGAAGTACAAGGGAGCCTACTTGAATTGACAAAGATGATGAGGGTCAATGTGGTCGAGCTGCAAGCACGTATCTGGAGTCAAATCTGTAACTATGAGGACCTCCTACAAGTCATTACTAGCATACAGGCTTCCCATGCATGAGTATTAGAGAGCATGGATATTGTGGTGCTCACACATGCGATCCCATCACTTGGGACTCTCACCTAAGTGAAGACAAAGAAGAAGGTCCGACTAGTGCTTGACTCATACTTCAACGAGTTGATGTGCATCACCACCATCCCAAACTTGCCTATGAGTGTAGACATCATGCGCAAGTATGTTGTTGGTCCAACCACATTGATGAAAATAATGCACATGCTTTCAGACAAGTTGGATAGAGGAGCCCGAGCAGTGTAATCGAATGCTATGGAGGCAAGGTTCAAGTTTCATATAGATGTCACAGTGGAACACATGGACATTATCAAGGACTACAGATCTTAGCATCAATATGTTATTGTTGATCAACATGAGAATATTGAGTAGTTGGACTTCTATAGTTGTTTAAGTCATAGTGATGTCTAGTTTGGCTTGCTCAAGCCATTTTTGTTCACATGGGTACATGTGCATTGTAATGTTAAGTCATGTAAAGTGTAAGTCAAGTGCTAATAGTGGATGTAACAGTCATAGAGTAGGTGAAGAGTCATGAGGGTAGTTGAATGGTCATAAAGGGGAATTTCAAGGGTCACCCCACCCTTTGCTATAAATAGTCCCTCATAACTCATTGTATAGGCTTTTGGTCAGCCAAGCTTCTAATAAGACTATCATGGAAAGAGCTTGGACAATATTGTAACGTGCCTTGTTGCTCCACTGCACAAAGCTAGTTCATCTCTTTGGAGGAGTAGGTGGATGTGGTTGTAATGTTCCACTGTTGGGACTAGCAGGTTTACATGGATCTATTATATGATTGGAACTTACACTTCTTTATATAATAAGAGCCAACACATTTTCATGCATATGTTGCTATTGTAGTTGGACTGCTCCGATTGCACTAGCGATGTATGTTGTTTAACTTACTTATCTGTGTATGAACTGCTTTGTATGCAATTATATGAACCTTGATGCATATGTGTTGTTGGTTTAACCATCACTTTGGATTTCCAGCTAACCTTCTTTCTAGCTTGTGATGCATCTTTGCTCATGTGTTCCCTTCCTAGCTGAGTACTATTACAAGTTGCCAAGGGGTGCACTCATCCCAACCCACCTGTGTTAGAACCTCTCATGCACCTTCCTTGACTCACTGTAGTGGTCACACCCTTGCTACTGGCAAAGTTATCATACTTTCCTTTGTGCAACATCGCGGTCAAGGCATTTCTTTATGAACCACTGCTAGGACTCCTACACCAAACGGCCTGAGATCTAATTGGGACTTCTAACTGAGGAGATCCCCTTGACGTGTTGGCAAGTCCAGCACCATCAACATATTCCTTTGTCGAAAATTGAGTAGAAAATCCTCCTTGGCACACAATTGCATCCCTTCTTTGATAGGAGATATTCCACTTGATTCTACTCTCTATAGACATTATTAGAGGCTTGTCTTTCAAATGTATTAATCAAAGATCTTATGCATTGCATCCAAAAAGTATGGGAATGTTTTCCAAATTTTGTTCTCAATTGTACCCAATCTAGGATCATCTTGGAATCTCCAAACATAGGTAAATATTCAATTACAAGCCAGTTAGCACATAGAAGAGCCCCCAAGAGTATGATTAGCTCAACTCTATTATTTGACCCTGTGCTACTATACTAACTGAAATGGAAGGTTGTTTCTGGCTTCAAAACCAAATGTGTCCCACTTCCACAAACCCTATTGGTGGATGCTCCATAAAAATAAAAAATAAAAAAATAAAGTATGACCATAGCTCCATGAGTCGAAAATTCTCTCTAGGTTGTTCCTCCTTCATTAGCCATATCTCCATAAACTATGCAAAGATATTTAAGTAGGTGTCTCTAGTATCTAGTTCTGTTTGTTCAAAAATCTTCTCATTCCTGCTTCTCGATATGCCCCACAAAATATAGAAAGGCAAGGAACGATATGTATTGAAACCTTCAAACCATTGAGTGAGACATCTCTAAATGGAAACCATGTTCTTGATTACATTTATTTTAAGTGTTTGAAGAACCCCACTCCATATCGAGATCACAAAAGGACATATTTAGAAATAGATGTTCCATGTCTTCTAAAACTTCTTTGCATAAAAAGCATCTTCCAAGATCCTGAAAGCCCCTTTTATGGATATTATCCCAAGTTAAAATATTATTGTGGCCCACCAACCACATAAAACATTTTAATTTGAGAGGTATATCCCATCTCCACGTGTTATGAAACCAAAAAGCATTATCATTCACGCCACGTCCATGAGAAATATGTTTATAAATCTTTTTAACCGTGATCTGCTCATTATACATAACACCTTCCCATTTTAGCTTTTCATTCTTCTCAATGAGTTTTAAACCTCTTAGACTTAACTGTGTTGTGAAACACGCCCATTCCACAAATAGGTCCTCTAGAAATCCAAGTTCAAATGCATTAAGCCAATAACTTGTAATAGAAGAAGATCCTCAATCACAAGAGATTTAGTTCTTAAAGTAAAGCCTTTTCTTATGTAAATTCTCAAGGATGTGAATAGAAAGAGTATGTATTCCCTCCACTCCTTTGATATCATCTAGTCCTATTGCTATCCTATTCCCCCTTCCAACCTCCCATCTCAGATTTCGTAGTGGCTAATATTTGTTTCTCATCATGCTTCTCCATATATAAGATGCCACCTTCTTCTTTGGAGCTTCCTCCTTAATCCATTCCTTAAGCTATCTATTTTTTAGATATTTCTCCTTAATAACCTATTACCAAATACCTTTGCCTTGGAAATTTTTCCATAATTTCTTGACAATTAAATCCTTAGTAAAACATTATGTGTCCTTTATACCCCACCCCCAATCCTTCTAATGTCTCACAAGCACCTCTAAATAGACCAAAAGTATTTTATTTGTGGATTTAGGCCTAGCCCAAAGGCACCTAGATATAATAGAATCAATTATTTTGGTGTAAAGATACTGAGGGGGGAAAGATACTGAGGTTTGAGCCCTCTAATTTCAATGAAATAAGCTCCTCCCCATTTATCATGAAATTCTTTGAAGATGTCAATTGTTTAGGGTTTTGTCAAATAGTGCAGGAAGTAGGTTTCCATGAGCATCTCACAGGTATATTTTCCCTCACCTTGAAAGAAGACTATTGAAAATAATACTGAGAGGGGGGTGAATCAGTATTATCAGATCAATAATTTAGTTTCCAAAACATATTTATATATGCTTCTTCAGCTAAGTGAACTAGCATGTACACGCGACTGTACTTAAAGCAACCAACGTATATGCATAGAACTTTTGATTTAGATAGTTTATCATGTATTGAACTTTAACCAGTATATCAGAGATTTATTAGATAGTTCAGTAAAATTAGAATAAAGCATCAGACATAAGCAACACACATGAACAAGATATAAGGTGGAAACCCAATGTGGGTAAAAACCACTTGCTCTTGTCGTCTCTGTCTTCTTTCAATAATAAGAAAATATGTTTACAATCTTGTATTGGTGCAGACTCATACCAGTACAGAGGCACCCACCTGCAGAAGGCTACAACCTTCTCTCATTATCTAGCTACTACTAGAAGGGAGCAACAACCCCCTAGCTCTTGTACTAGCCAATATGTTTACTAGTACATAGGTGCCAACCTACAGAAAACTCCACTCTTCTACCAGGGACCATGTTTCATGAATTTTCAGACTGGATACTCTTGGAACACAACACCACAATATGAAGGCCACTTTTCATTCAATTTTCATACTGGACCCATCAACAACATCATAAATACAATACAATCAAGTACAGCTTCATCAACCAATCATTGAAACTCAATCACCATAACTTGAATCTGATCGTTTAGAACATTGTCACCAGAATACAGTCACCAGAACCCAAAACAGAACCCAAAACTCTGCAGCAGTAAACAGAAACAATTGAAACATAATTCATAAGGTATATGCTACTTCCATGTTTTGAACCAGCGTGTATACATGCTTTTATCAAAGCCAACTAGCGTACACATCTATAAATATTAATTCATAATTTTGCAGCTATTCCAGATTTTAGTTATACCCAGATCATAACATTTACAGAATAACATATGTATTCAGATCTAGACTATACATGATCAAACCACATAATGATAATTCAATAACAAGTTTTAAGATCCTGGTCCATCAGTAGATCTTATCCCTCATCAACCGCTAAGGTTCATCCTAGGTTCAGATCAATCAAAGCACCATAAGCCAATAACCTGCATACTAGATCTTGCACTTCATCAGATATTCGATACTTGCACACCTTGGCCTAATGATATTGTCCTCCTTATAGGGTTTTAGGCCTTTCTCAATACCATGGATCAAAACCACTTAGGACCAATACCTTGGACCAAATACCTAGGGTCAATACCTCGGACCAAATACCTTGGACCAATACCATGGATCAAAATACCTTGGACCAAATACCTCGAACCAAAAACTTAGTTTTCCAACATATACGCTCTTTTCCTTCTCTGAAAGTGCGTGTGTATGTATACGCTACTTGTGTTTAGTGAACCTACGTGTATACACAGCTTGGTCAAGGTGAACCTATGTATACCTCTCTTTCTTCATTCTCTATAGTCTGATCTGTAATTCTTTGTTGTTGACATGTTGCACCATGATCTTTCATCTGAGTGAGTTGCCATCAAGGACAACACCTATATCATAATTCCAACAATCTCCCCCTTTGGACTTGATGGAAACAACAACACCAAGTCACTCTCCCCCTTTGACATCTAGGGCAAAGGGTGGACCAAGATAATTTCTCCCTTTGACATACATTATGCTGGTCATGCTCCCCCTGAGTACATGTTGAAATCTCTTATTGAGCCTCCCTTTTGTACATGCTAAGATGTACTGAAACCGTCCATGCTCTTCCTGAGTACAAGCAGAGTCTGCAAAAAAATATTTTCTAAAAGAATAACACGCCTCTATAACTCAACTATGTGAGGATGACGTTCCTAACACCAGTGACTCATACATACATCCCTCTCCCAACTGAGTGGGGATATACCAAATTTGACTCATACACCCAACCAAGTGGGGATATACCAATTGTTTATACATGACAGAAACAAGAAATATTACATCATCCATTCCATGTAAAGTGGGGATACAAATTACATCATTTATCCAAGAGGACTCATATCACTTCCTAGACTTTTACATGACTTAAGTAACAAAAGGTATAAATATCTGAGGCCATAGCTAGACTCAGTAACCATAATGCCAACAATGCTAAATGTACGTGAAGGCTAATGCTCCCCCTGAACCTGTGCTACCTGTGCATTGTTAACAAGTCAATTATCAAGGCATCTTTATTATGTAGATACATCGCATTAGGTTTTTTTTTTCGACATTTCGAACCAGCAATGATGGTTCATCTTCAAGATGTGAAAGATTATTGAAAGACTAGTCTCGTTCTTCCAAATATATAGATATGTATGAGATGCTTTAGCCGATAGATATTAGGATTTATTAAATTATTATTAAATTATTCTATTTGTTTTAATTATATATTTAATTGTTTTGTTATATTTTG
>APFE030977143.1:21695-33787 GCA_000404065.3 Pinus taeda | reverse complement strand
AAATAAAAGAATTAAATAAAATCTGGGTGCCTCCCCTTGGGCCTAGTTAAACCTAGCCGTTAGGGGCCCTTTAACGGTTACTCAGGAAAATTTAGCTGTTGGAATGGCCTGTTGTCCATATTTAACTTATCGTTCAGATTGGATCTTCAACTTGTCCTGACGATGAACCACACTGGTTGGTTTGAAACGCACCGAAAAATGATTTTTTTTATGTGATTTTGTCTGAGATATTCAAATGTCTCTGTGGGTAGTGGTTTAGTGAATATATCAACAACCTATTCTTTGGAGGGAACATACTCCAATTTGACCTTTTGTTCAAGCACTTGTTCACATAGAAAATGGTATTTGATGGGTATGTGCTTGGTCTTGGAGCGCATGACTGGATTCTTTGAAATATTGGTGGCACTTGTATTATCACATAGAATGGAGATGGGTGGAGTGCATGTGATCCGAATGTCTTGCAAGGTTTGCATCATCTAAAGAAGTTTTGTGCAGTAAGATGCAGCAGTCGCATATTCTGCTTCAGCTGTAGATAATGCAATTGAACTTTGTTTCTTGCTGAAACAAGACACTAACCTAGAACTCATATAGAATGCACCACCACTAGTGCTTTTTCTGTCATCAACACTTCCTGCCCAATCTGCATCTGTAAATGCATGAAGAGTGAGATTTGTATCTCTAGGATACCATAAACCAAAGTTTTGTGTTCCTTGAAGATATTTGAAAATCCTTTTGACTGACTGAAGGTGTGATTCCTTTGGATTTGCTTGAAATTTTCCAACTATTCCTATTGCATGCATGATGTCAGGTCGGGTACCTGTTAGATAAACCAAACTGCCAATCATGGATCTGTAAGTTGGTTGATGTACTATTGTTGATTCATCATTTTAGCTAAGACTACATCCTCTTACCATTGGGGTACATACAGGTTTAGAATCTTCCATGCCGTACCTTTTCAAGATCTGTTTGAGATATTTGGTTTGTGAAAGAAAAATACCATCTTTCTTTTGTTGAACTTGTAGACCAAGAAAATAGGTAAGTTCACCAAGCAAGGACATTTCAAATTATTGTTGCATTACTGAAGCAAAATTCTGAATCATGGATTCTTCATTGCTACCAAAAATGATATCATCAACATAAACAACAATAATTAGCAATTTATCGGTGGCGATCTTTGTATATAGATTGTTATCTGCTAAACCTTTTGAAAATCATTGTTGGTGTAGATATTTGTCAAGATGGTAATACCAGGCCCTTGGAGCCTGTTTCAGACCATAGAGAGCCTTTTTGAGTCTGCATACAAGTTTTGCATCATTTCCAAGAATGAATCCTTCTAGTTGTTCAATATAAACTTTTTCTTCTAAATCACCATTAAGGAAGCCAGATTTTACATCCATTTGGTATACTTTGAATTTCTGAAAGCTATAAAGAGCGAGAAACATCCTTATGGCTTCAAGTCTAGCAACAAGTGCAAATTTTTTTTCAAAATCTATACCTTCTTGTTGAGCATACCCTTTACAAACAAGTCTGGCCTTGTTTCGAATGACTTCTCCATTTTCATTCAACTTGTTTTTGAATATCCATTTAGTTCTTATAATATTTTTATCATGAGGTCTAGGAACTAATTCCCAAGTATTATTCTTTTCAATTTGATCAAGTTCTTCATTCACGGCCTTGACCCAACATTCATCTTTGCATGCTTGATTTACATTTTGAGGTTTAGTGGAGGATAGTAATGTTAGATAGCTTGAGGTTTCAGTAATAGTTCTTCTTGTCTATACATCTACCTCTTTTTCCCCTAAAAATTGAGTTTCTAGATGATTTTTCTGAAAATATCTGGACGAAGTCTTTTCTTCTACCGTTATCTCTTCTTCTGGTGCTTCATTGGCTTCTTCTTCAATATCATTGTGATTTGATGTGGGAAAATACTCCCCATCTTCTTCATTGTCATAATCTTATGTTTTTGTTTGTTTTGGATTTTTGCATGCTTCATCAACTAAAACATCAATACTTTCAACAATTTTCCGAAGTCTTTTATTATAACATTTATATCCTTTACTTCAGGAAGAGTAACCAAGAAGAATACCTTCATCTGCTCTAGGCTCAAACTTACCAAGTGTTTCATCATTCTTTTTGAAATAACATTTGCTTCCAAAAACTTTAAAGTATTTTACAGTAGGATTCTTACCATACCAAAGTTCATGTGGAGTTTGAGTGCTATTTGCCCAAACATTTGCTTGGTTGAGAATAGTTACGGCAGCGAATGCAGCTTCACCCTAGAAGGTTGCAAGAGTTCTAGATTCATCTAGCATAGCTTGAGTCATTTGTTTAATAGTTTTATTCATTCTTTCTACCACTCCATTTTACTAAGGATTCCTTGCAGTGGAGAATTGCCTTTTTATTCCATATTGTTCACAAAAGTCAAAGAATTCATCTGAGGTAAATTTCCCTCCTCGGTCAAATCTGAGGCATTTTATTTTTCGATCTAATTCATTTTCAACCAAACCTTTGAAGGCTTGGAACTTTTCAAATGCTTCATATTTATGCTTTAGCAGACCTATCCAACACATTTTTGAAAAATCATCAATGAACAAAATAAAGTATTATTCTCCACAAGGTGACTTTTCCCTTGATGGTCCACATAAATCACTATGAACAAGTTCAAGAGGCTTACTAGCTGACCCTTCTTTTTCAATGAAGTGAGCTCTATTTTTCTTACCGAATTGACATGGTTCGCATATTGTATTTTCAGGGATGCTGATATCTGGAAGATCACGGACAACCTCGAATCTGCATGCTTTTCTTATTTGAGAAAAGCTTAGATGTCCCAATCTTCTATGCCACATCTTATTTTCATCATTTTTGCTTAGATAACACTGTTTTTGTCCTCCCTTGAGTATGTATAAGTTGTTAGGAGTTATTTTACCTTTGATCACAGTCTCCCCTGTATCAAGTTCACGAACAACACATCCGTTTGATTGAAACACCACTTCATTTCCTTGATCACACATTAGACTAACACTCAATAGGTTATGCTTTAAACCATCTACATACATAACATTTCCAGCTTTAACCTTTTCTTTCAAGAAAACAAATCCTTTACCTTTTATAACAGCAGGAGTGTCGTTTCCAAATGAGACATTCTTTTTCTTTTCTAAGGCATTATATGAGTGAAATTTTTCTTTGTCACCTGTCATGTGTTTTGAGCATCCATTGTCGATGTACCACTGATTTTCTTGTTCTTCTGCATACAAGGCTATACCACATATTTCTATTTGAGATTCTTTCCTTCTCCATATCTTGGGATTTAATGGAGTTTGCTCATTTTGAGATGATTGCCAAAAGTTGCTCCTACATTCAGATTCTTCATGACCAAAGTTGTTATAGATTGAGCATTCTATTTCATTTTCAAGAAGAGAAAAGTTATTATAGGAACTTTTCTTGACCCCTGTTACATTCCTTTGATTTCTTGCTTCTCTAGTCATGATGGTTTTGTAAGCAACACATTGAGCAACTTTCTCTCCAAAATTATGACATGAAAAACATTGCCCATTAAAGAAGTTCCTTTGACTATTGATTCTATTGACCTGGTGATTATAGTTTCTATTGATATTCATATTTGGAGAAAATTGAGTATGACTTACCTGAGATTGGTTGTGGCTTCTATTCATTCTTGGAATAAATTGAGTATGATTTACTTCGTGATATTCTTTGTGCCTTTGCTGACAATTGTCATACTGTTCACTGGTCTTTGCAGCATCAAGATAGCTTTTAGTGGAAGTTGACGACTTCTGTAATTGAGATGCTTATGCAATATATCGAATGCCTATCTTTATCATAGGAGAATGTTGTACTTTGATAATTTCATCTAAGGTTTTTGATCCTTTAGCAAATCTAAGATTGAGAGATTTCGTTTTCTCAAGATCCTTTCTTATACCCACAATTTCACATTCTAGTTTTTCATTTTGTTTTTATTTTTCAGCAAGTTGGTATGTCAAGGTATCTATAATCATATTCTTTTATTCTAAAAATATTTTGAGTTTAGAAATTTCTTCATGAAGGTTGTCTTCTTCTAAAGCATCCCAAAAATTATCATCTTCATAAGCCATTAGAAGTCTATAGCCATTACTATTTTCATCTTCATCACTATTTGATAAACCATCGCTATCTTCATGAGTATAGTAACTTCTTTTATTTACAACTTGTTTTCTATTTCATTTTGCATGTTCCTTCCCTTTTTCATGTTTATCTTTATGAGGACATTTGGTAGCATAATGGCTGACCCTACCACAGGCAAAGCATTTGAAGGGTAGCTTACCTCTAAATCTTCCGGAACCCCATTGAAGCTTCTTGACAGAGTTTACCTCATCTTCTTCTTTTGAAATATGTCCTGATTCATTGTGTTCTTCCTTTCCTTTTGTTGAAGCTTTAAATGTGGCTTCTCTCATATCTAATGGACCTCCTTTTCTCATCTCAAAGGAAGTTAAGATTTCGTGAAGCTATGTCATAGTGATAGTCTGTAGATCCTATTCTTCTTCTATGGCAGACACTTTTGATTCAAATTTAGTAAATAAGGATCTCAAAAATTTCTCAACTAAGGTAAATTCCTTTATATCTTCACCCATATTCTTCATACAATTAACAACCTCATCTATACGTAAGAAGTAACTTGCTATACTTCCATCACTATGCATCTTAAGAGTTTCATACTGAATTCTAAGAGTTTGAAGTTTAACGTGTTTTACCTGAGAGTCTCCTTCGTAGCTTAGAACAATTTTGTCCCATATTTCTTTAGCTGATTTGAGCTTCATGACTTTGACAAACTTTGATTGTGACAAACTTCCCAATAAGGTATTGACAGCTCTGGCATTGGTTTCATATTGCTTTTTACCTATCGTATATGTATGAATTGCTGTTGGAAATGTATATCCTCCTTCCACAATTTCCCAGACATCCATTCCAAGTGATTGTAAATAGGCAGTGGTTCTTATTTTCCAATAAACAAAGTTTCTCCCATCAAAGATTGGCGGCCTGATGAATCCCACGCTTTCTTGATTACTCATGATGATGGATCTCCCTTCAAGCAATCAAGCTTCTTTTAAAGGACCTGCTCTGATACCAATTGTTGGAAATAATACTGAGAGGTGGGTGAATCAGTATTATCAGATCAATAATTTAATTTCCCAAACAGATTTATATACGCTACTTTAGCTAAGTGAACTAGCATGTACACACGACTATACTTAAAGCAACCAACATATATGCAGAGAACTTTTGATTTAGACAGTTTATCATGTATTGAACTTTAACCAGTATATCAGAGATTTATTAGACAATGCAGTAAAAGAAAAATAAAGAATCACACGTAAGAAACACACATGAACACCAAGATATAAGGTGGAAATCCAATGTGGGTAAAAACCACCTACTGCTGTCATATTTGTCTTCTTTTAATAATAAGAAAAATTGTTTACAATCTTGTACTAGTGCAGACTCATACCAGTACGCAGGCACCCACTTGCAGTAGGCTACAACGTTCTCTTGTTCTCCAGCTACTACTGTAAGGGAGCTACAACCCCATTGCTCCTGTACTAGCCAATATTTTTACTAGTACATAGGTGCCAACTGACAAAAAACTCGACTCTTCTACTAGGGACCACGTTTCATGAATTTTCAGACTGGATACTTCTGGAACACAACACCACAATTTGAAGGCCACATTTCATTCAATTTTCATACTGGAACCATCAACAACATCATAAATACAATACAATCATCAAGTACATCTGCATCAACCAATCACTGAAACTCAATCACCATAACCTGAATCTGATCATTCAGAATACTGTCACTAGAATACAGTCACTAGAACCCAAAACGGAACCCAGAACTCTAAAACAGAAGACAGAAACAACTTAAACATACTTCATAAGGTATACACTACTTCCATGTGTTGAACCAGCATGTATATGTGTTTTTATCAAAGCCAACTAGCGTACACATCTGTAAATATTAATTCATATTTGTGCAACTATTCCAGACTTTAGTTATACCCAAATCATAACATTTATAGAATAACACATGCATCAGTATTCAGATCTATACTATACATGATCAAACCAAATAATGATAATTCATTTCAAGTCTTAAGATCCTGATCCATCAATATATCTTCTCCCTCATCAACCACTAAGGTTCATACTTGGTTCAGATCAAGCAAAGCACCATAAGCCAATAACCTGCATACTAGATCTCGCACTTCATCAGATATTCAATACTTGCACACCTTGGCCTAGTGATATTCTCCTCCTTATATAGTTTTAGGCCTTTCTTAATACCATGGATAAAAACCACTTAGGACCAATACCTTGGACCAAATACCTAGTGTCAATACCTCAGACCAAATACCTTGGACCAATACCATGGATCAAAATACCTTGGACCAAATACCTCGAACCAAAAACTTAGTTTTCCAACATATACGCGCTTTTCCTTCTGTGAAAGTGTGTGTGTATGTATACGCTACTTGTGTTCAATGAACCTGCGTGTATACACATCTTGGTCAAGGTGAACCTGCATATACCTCTCTTTCTTCATTCTCTATAGTCTAATCTGTAATTCTTTGTTGTTGACATGTTGCATTGTGATCTTTCATCTGAGTGAATTTCCATCAAGGAAAACACTCGTATCATAATGCCAACAAAGACAAGATCACCATTGCAAGGATTGATTTCATGTTTTCAGTGGGTGTCATCTCTCAAGCTCTAGGCATACCAAACCATGGTGAAAACTGGTTCAAAGGCATGAACCTAGACCTAGAAGAATACAAACCCTACTTCAAATCACAATACAAAGGATCTCACTCACATGTTTTCCCATTCAAATACTTTTTGGAGAGATATGCACCATTGATGAAGGTTGTCATGAAGTTCTTCACATGTGAGGGTAGATTTTCTAGGCTATATCAATACCACATAAGACTGTGCATGCATTTTACAACTCCCAAGTCTCTAAATTTGTCCAACTACTTGTATATGAGCCTAAACAAAATGTATGAAAGGGTGAAAATGAAAGGAAAAGTGCATTATCCTAGCCTCTTTCACCATAGCCTGATAAATATTATAGTACTCCATCAGTTGAAAGATAAGAACATGACATGGGACACCTTCATTGAGGTAGCCTTGAAAATGCATATAGCCACTTCACCAAGCCAACACCAAACCATGTCAGTACAACCCATGGAAGTTGGGTCATCAAGCAAACATGATGAGACTAAATTTTCCAAAACCCACCTGAGCCTATCTATCTATCCTAAAATCCTTTACATTCCAATCATCTCTTGGTTGTGATTTCATAGAGAAAGCCCTCTCTGGTTTGGTAGGGCTAGCTACCAAACTAAAATCTTGGTCTGTGGTTACCTCCATCGATATCCTCATCAGCCTGGGACATTGTGGAGGATAACCAAGGGCATGACAACTAGGGAGTACCAAGGTGTTCTAGTAAATGTAAGGTTCCCAAGTCATGGAAAAATATAATGCTAGTTGTGAGGTCATGACTACCAAGGTGTGTTAGGGAATGCTAGGGCATGCTAACATGTGCTAGATATTATGAAGACATGTCAAACAAGCTAATATTTTCCAAGTGCTAAGGCATGCCAAGATGTACAAGGGTGTGATAATGCATGCTAGGGACTATCAAGGCAACAAAAGGGAGGAACAAGTTAAACTACAAGGAAATGAGCACATAATAGTATTAATAAGTCATCAATTTACCCTTTCCATGAGGGGCATGCTAGGCACACCAACACTAGGTTCCAATATGTGCCAAGTGCCAAGTGTCAATGCATTCCAAGTGCCAAATCTTCCTCTGTTTCTTCTCATCTAGTTTCCAACAATTGATCTCAAATAAATTTAATATTAAACCATGCCAAATCATACCAAGTCATCTCAACACATGGTAAAAATTCTTATAAGACTTTCCAAGTGCCAACACATGCCAAGTGCCAATGTGCATCAAGGAGTGTGATGCATGCTATGAAGTGGTAGAGCATATCGAAGAGTGCTAAGGTGTGCTAGAGAGTGCCAATGCATGTCAAGGATTGTTAGGGAGTACTAGGAAAACACAAGGGAGCACTAGGTCAAAATGCATGGAAGTGAATGAATACGAGGGTGTGTCGGGGAGTGTCAATGAGTGTTAGTTGTCATGCCAAGGAGGGAGTGACAAGGTATGCTAAGCATGGGTAAGGCATGCTAGCGAATATCAGGGAATGTCAAGAAGTGCTAGAGTGTGCTAGGTAGTTCCGTGGTGTGTTAACATGTGCCAAATAGTGCCAAGGCATGCCAGGTGATAAGGCATGCTAGGATGTGCAGGGTGCCAGAGTATGCCAATATGCCTCAAGGAGTTTCAAGGAAACAAAAGGAATAACCAAGATAAAATGCAAGGAAATGAACACATAAGAGGGTTAATAAGTTGGGACTTTATCTTTTTCAAAAGGGGCATGCTAGGCACACTAATAATATGTTCCAATACATGCCAAGTGCTAATGTTTGTCAATGCAATATTATGCCAAGGTGTTCTAGGGCATGCTATGGACTACAGGGCATGCCAACACATGATAGGGGAGTGTTATGCTATGCTAGGGCATGCCAACATGTGCTTGGGTTTCCTAGTCATGCTAAGATGTTATAGGTACAAAGATGTTCCAAGTACAAAGATGTTCCAAGACATGCGAGGTGCCAAGGAATGTTAGTGTATTGTTCCAAAGCATGTTAAGGTATGCTATTAGTGTTGAGTGCTAGGTCTCTCTCATTAATAGAATTGACAAAGCTTGATTATGTATTCACTAATATAGTTCCTTCACACACTAGTTGAACTTTATTTAAATGAAATTTGCTTGATAAAAAACCTAATAGAGATGAATCCTGTGTTGACTCATAGAAAAACTATATTCTTACAACTTGAGGGAAATGATACATACTAATTACTTCTTAACAAATTGACTGACTATTATAACCACTATGACCTTGGACACATAATGAAAAAGACTCCACAAAAATGGTCTTAAATCATTATATTTTGACAAAAAATATAGTAACAGGTACATAGTTGTTACAGATCCATTTTGGAACATCACTCCCATCATTCAGATCAATAATTTTGGGGCTCATCAAACCCTAATTTAGTTGCTACATTCCCTAGACAAGTCAACACTTTGAATGCCTCCTTCCCTGAGATTTTCTTGGCCTGAAGCCCTCCAAAAATGCCTCCTTGAGGGATCAGCGCAGCCTTGGTCAGGGGTAAGTGTGCTTCAGTGTAGGTAGGCCCATGTTAGGGTGCTTTTTAGAGCACTTAGGCCCACTTTGACTTGCGCTGAGCAAGATTGACGAAATCATCATAGGGTTCTGGGAATATTATTATCTTCTGGATCCATCTAGAAGATTCCCACACTTATCATCTCCTATGAGCTCGAAATTGGATAGGGAATGAGTTAAGTAACCTCCCATCCTTGCATCCCTTCCTCCATGAAAACTAACTCTAAGTTTGGAAGGCCATTCAGTACCATCATTTATGACCAAACTACCATCATTTTCCTATAAATTGAGCACTCATCTAAGTGATCAGGGGCTGGACTTTGAGAATTTGTAAGGAGATACTGTTGGTGTGAGGTTTGAGATTGTAAACAAGTATTGTTATGCTGCCAAACTGCTATGCTTTTGATGTGATGTTGGTTGGAACACAAGCTGGAAGAGTGACAATGGATAGGACTTCATGGTTGTAATTCTTCCTTCTACTTAATAAAGTTGTTTACACCTTTTCCCATATTCTTGTCTTTATGTATGATGTTTATATGTGTAAATGATTTCAATTCCATTTTCTTATAGTAGATAGATCTCTTGCTTTGATTAGTTTTTTTCTTCTGTGTATGATTGCAGGTACTTGTCAAGCGAGTTAAGTTCGAGAAGGAGCAATGGAAGCCATACAAAGGAGAAAAAGGGAAAGCAAAAGATAACAAGTAGGTCCCTTGTCTTATTTATCTTCTATAGTAAAAGTTTAAGAGCATTAAATCTGTGGTTCTACATGTAGCTACCCATCTAGGGAAATTGTATGTATCCGTAGATGCAAAATTCCACATAATAAATTGGCGACCATATTGGGGAATGATCATCATTCTGGGTAGTTTACCTTCATCCTAGTATACCCTAGTAGACTTTAATTGCTTCCATTGATCTCGTTTCAACCCTTTTTGAAGTGTTTTTTGGTAAAAAATGTGCTTGCAAGCCCCTAGGATGGCCTCTCTGGCACCAACGCAGGTCTGGTCAAGAGACAAAGCATTGCAAAGCACCCCTGGCTTGAGGACAGCGCTCTGAAGTGCATTGTCTCCCATTCAAGGCTGCATTGATTCTCCATAGGTAAAAAAATCACTCCTTTGACTTGATTTTTCCAAATTTCCTTTTGTTTCTGCTTGTTGAAAGATCAATGATCCTTGTCTCTCTGAAGTCAACTTGTGTTTCCTTTGCTAGCCCTTGTTGCGGGATTTTATCCCCTAAGGTTCTTGGGTGGAACCCTAGCAGACTAAAAGTTGTCTAAATCAATAAACATGTACACACACAGCCATTATGCTAGAAAAAGCTATTTCTAAGGTGAGAAGGATGTACCTCAGGTCCTACGTTCGGGTAGTTCCTCAAGGGTCCAAACCCTTCTTCACGTCCCTTCCGCTCCTTTGCCCTGCAAAACCAACAATTCCAAAGAATGCAGTAGTATATGGACAAAGATTTATATAAAAATCACCCTTATGTTATACAAGAAAGGAGTTAGTTATAAACTTTTAGAAATCCATTCATACATGAAATTCAAACATGAACATCATTAACATAAAGAAATAAGCATATAGGGAACAAGACGTGTTTCTTTATTAGACAAATAGAATAGTAAAAAAAAGAGCAATATCACCTAAACCACTTCTGCAGGCTCAAAGCTCAGCCTCCTTCTGGATCCGTCCCGCCTCAAGCCTCTAGTAGGTCTCCTTCCAAAACTCACTCCAAGATGTCATAACTAAGGGATGAACATCCAATCACAAGGAAACAAGAGTTTCCTGTACAAAATGGGGGAAGTGCAGAAGGCACAAGGGTCTTCAGACCTGATCAGGGGGAAATCTCAGTATAATAACCTTTCTCTATATCCTCTCCTCCTTTAGGCCTCCCTTTTGGTGTCTTTTTATACCAATTCCCAAGTAGTTTTTTAGTTAGGAATTGGTTGGGGACAGTTAAGGCCATGGGCACTAACAGGTGATCAGCAGGTAAAACCCGCGATCTCCGCCCGAAAATAAGGAGTTTTATATTTTTTTAAGTGTTTTAATACATATACGTGGGTTGGGTATATATGAGCCCGCGTATACACGCGTTTAACTCAGGGCAATGTCGCGTACAGGGAATAAAACACTGTTTTTTAGATTTTGGACTAGGTCTGAAGGAGGGGTTGCCCTAGGTCATGAGTGCAGCATCACAAACCATAATAGTGAGATTTGGAGCTATAACAGATGCCCCCTAATATATGAGGTCAGAAGGGGTACATGATGGCCGAAATGTATTAAGCAAGTACATGGAAAAAAGACCTGCCAAAAACCGAGGAGTACTTCACTAGAATTCAACCTGCCAAGCCACAAAAGTAGATCAAAAAGAAACACCGTCTGAGGCGGGCATACCCATGCTCAGAGAAAGCAAAGCATGTCCGCATATCAAGTACAAGCGGATCCACTAAGTATACAAGTATAAATGACTGGAAAATACATGATGGATCATCTGATCATGATCGAGCAAGTACATGTCTGAATATCACATATAAACTGTCAATGCTGCTGGAAGATACAACGGATCACTGATATCAAAGACTGATCCCAAAAGGTACCAAGTGAACATGATGGAAAAGGATGGTACTGCACTGCAAACTCAGGTGTCAGCATATAGAATGTCGCCATGACTGATTGCAACATATAAGGTGGAATGGTATCAACTAGCAGCAACAGGAACAACTGTCAAGTGAACCAATGAATGCTGATACAACCTGAGGTCTTCACCGACCGCCGTGGTACATTT
>APFE030977129.1:0-13014 GCA_000404065.3 Pinus taeda | reverse complement strand
AGTTATATAATATATAAAAATATTTTTATTGATTCAGCCCCACTATTATTATGGGAATCCTTTAATTGGAAATAGTTCTTCTTACATTACCATGGATTAGAAATACCACATGCCCAATATGATATGTTGATATGCCATCTTCTTAAATTAATTAATGTGAGATAATTTAGTTAATAGAGTATATCTAACTTGAAAATAAATCTTATCATTCATATGTCAATATTACCATGAATATTCCAACATATTCTGTGGGTTCAAAAATCTTATCATTGACATGTCAATATTACCATGAATATTCAAACATATTCCATTGGTTCAAAAATCTTCTGGTTGATATGTCAATATTACCATGAATATTCCAACATATTCCATCCCTGATAACCATCAAAATGGTTACCCCAATATTCCTATCACATTTCATAGATTAATTAAAACATAGAAATTAACTAAATTATAACTATGAAAGTTATATTCTTCCTATTAGCACAATGTTAGGCATATCTAATTTGGAATTTATTTTTAATTTAAGTTAATAAAATATTAACATTAAATTAACAAACTATGGAAGCCATATAAATTAAATGAGTGTAAATGCAAATAAATTCAATCCATGATAATCATCAAAACGTGTAACACTTAGTACCTATGACATTTCCTAGATTAAAAAAAAAATTGCAAAATTATAACTTTATTACAAGCTATATTGTGATTATTTATAATAATATTTTTTTTATGCATATAATATACTTGGAAAATTTGACCGGTGAAATTTAGCCCTTGGTGTAAATTGAAGGTTTTCGAATTTTGAATGGAAATTGGTTTTCTACTCATATTGCATTATTAATAGTAGCCCCAAGATTATTTTATAAGAAAAATAGGTATAGAGATTAGCATAGACTTATTTCAATGGAGAAGCTACTAATTTCCATTTACCCCAATTTTCAAGGACAGGGATTTATGGTACCCATTTCTCCCTTCTCATTTGATTTTAAATGAACTCTTTATTTCACTAGCCCTCCTCGACCACCACCTCCTCCTCGACCACCACCTCCTCATCCACCACCTATGCATCCCCCACCACCTCCTCCAACACCACCTCCACCTCCACCTCATCCATCAACTCTTCTTTCTCATCCTCTACATCCAACTCCCCTTCCACCACCTCTTCTTCCCCCACCTCGACCTCTACCTACTCAACTTACACCTCAACCTCCTCCACCACCTCTACCTCCCCCTCCACCTCCACTTCTGCATCTGTCTCCTCCTCCACCACAACCTTCTACCCCTCCTACACCTCTTACACCTCCACCACTACCTCCTCTACCTCCACCTCCACAACCACCTCCTCTACCTCCCCCTTCACCTGAACCTTCACACTGTTGACTCCACCACCACCACCTCCACCTCCTCCACCACCTCCTCCTCCTCCACCTCCACCACCACCTCCTCGACCTCCACCTCAACCTCCACTTTCACACCACTAACTCCACCATGACCATCTCCGCCACCTCTAGCTCCACCTCTTCCTCCACCATATCCACTTCCACTACCTCCTCCTCCTCAACCTCCACCTACATCCTCCACCACCTCCTCCTCCTCCTCCTCCACCTCCTCCTCCACCTATTCCTTCACCACCTCCTCCACCTCCTCTTCCTCCACGTCCTACTCCACCTCCTCCACCACATCTACCTCATCCTTGTATTCCACCTCATCCTCCCTATCCTCCTCCTCCTCCTCCACCTCCACCTCCACCTCCACCTCCTCCTCAACCATCACCACCACCACCTCATCCTCCTCCTTGATCATCTCCTCCTCCAACTCCACCTCCTCCTCCACCACCTCTACCTCCATCCCACAATGTCCTCCTCCTTTGCCTCCTCCTCCTTCACCTCCACCTCATCTTCCTCCACCTCCACCACCCCTTCCTCAACCTCTACCTCCACCTCCACCTCCACCTCCTCCTCCACCTCTACTTCTACCACAACCCCCTTTGCTACCTCTGCTTTTGCTACCTCCTCCTCCACCTCCTCCACCACTGCCACCACCACCACCAACTCCTCCCTCTCCTCCTCCTCCACCACCACATCCACGTCCACCCTCTCCTCCACCACCACCCCCACAAACACCCCATCCTCCTCCACCTCCGCCTCATCCTCCTCCTCCTCCTCCACCACCTCTGTTGCCTCCTCCTCCCCCTCCACCACCTCTACCTACTCCTCCTCTTGCACCACCTCAAGCCACTCCAGCTCCTCCACCACCTCCTCCACTACCTCCACCACCTCCTCCTCTGGCTCCACCTATTCCACCTCCATGAACACAACCACCTCTTCCACCTCCACCTCCTCCTCAACCGTCTTTTGTCTCCTCCTCCTCCACCACCTCCAATGTCATGCCCCGAGGCCAGCGGTAGTCTTTCAACAGCTCTTGGCAAGGCGCGACACCACCAAACACTTTCTTTTAACCAATACTTATGTTCGTGGACTACGCCTAACCACTTATTCCTACTTAGCTTGTGATTTTCAACCAAGTATTATTCTTTATCATTTATACCAATGAACACCCATACACATTCATTATCAACAACAATTATAAATGATGAACACAATTTCACAGTATAAAGGGAGGGGCAACTCCATGAACAATGATTCTGCCCAAAAACATATTTTACAATAGTTTACAATGTACAAGTATACTTGGAAAGCCCAAGTTTCATACTTAGTCAATTTTACAATCCAAGGCAAAACTCGGTTACCTAACTCGTTGACACCTCCGCGCAGTTGGCACACAACTCACCAACGCTTCGTTCACCTTGTCGCATGATCGTGTTGTTTTCCCAACTTCGGCACGCCTCCAAGTCGCCACACACGGGCGCCTCTAACCGAGACACACCTCCATCCACAATCTCAACACTTCACCAAGTCACCGTGCACACTTGCACGATGGGCGAGCGCTCACCCGAGCTGCCAAGACACCCGTATGAACTCGTCGCACAAACCTTCAGACAAACCGGGCGCCACACCTATGCACGCCACAACCGTCCGTCAGGTGCCACACACACGTGCACACCACAACTCAACCACTGGGTAGTCATGTCCGCACCTTCACTCACAACCGCGCCTCACCGTGTAGCCCTACCCAAGAATGGGTGCATGCTAAATCTACGCCTTCCCTTAGACTTGCACACTAGAACTGCGCACTTCCTTGTTGAGCGAATCATGTAGAGTGAGTTGGTTCAATGTTGAAATGAGTGCCAACAAAATACAATATATATTCGTTGAAGGGGAGGTCATGGCTTTCCCAACCGACCTCACCCATGCCCTTGCTCCATCGCAAAAGCCCTTAAGTCATCAAGTCAGCCTCCATGCACCTTCCACACCATATAAACAAGTCTCCTCCTCACAAATGTGCATAAGTGTCATTGCACGTTTGGAAGAGCTCACACTTCCACCATCGCACTTCACGTTGGAGCTGCAGGTCGTTACATCTTCCTCCACCTGTAGTCGTTGTTGTCCTCGACAACATTCCATCCTGGTAGCCCTCCACCAAGATCATCACCAATGTCTATCTCATCCTTGGTCCATTATGTCAATTCCTCCACATATTGCAAAAATACATGCAACATATGCAGAACTACCATCTTCATCATGTGTGGTCCTCATCCTATGAACGATCCTCCTTGTCTTCTTGATGCCAACATCCCTTTGGTACACTGCTAGCCCCCATGACTTGAACTAGTCGGGTGAGCAATCTAACTGTCGCGTTCAAATCATAGGAATGTTCCTCCTTATGCCTTCACTAGTCTATCTCGGATTCTACCACATCTCAGACTCACCAAGAATCTCACCATGCTCACGTCCATGGAAACTCCATCCCATCTGCAACATGTCATGATGCTTGATGCCAAGCCATCCCTGCACCATCTGTCATACCCTCTCAACCTATTTTAAAGGACTCACTACCATGAGTAGCTAACAAATAGCCCCATCTTCTTGTCCATCTAAGAAGATGTGGAGGGAGTAGAGCCTGAAGGCTCACCCTCACTAATCACCTCAATCCATCTACCAGGATCCTCAATCTCCATCCTCTGTAGATAAGTGACCCGATCCTCCTCTCGAACATTCAGTCTCACATATGCCTCATCATCATCATCATCATCCTCAACCTCTTCTAGCATTCTTGGCAAGTCCAAGATACTATCTGAAAGAGTCTCGATGACCAATGACTGCTCGGTAAGCTTTGTCTCAACCATGGACAATTGATTACTCATGTCATCCATCTGATTCTCGTCCTCCATTTGCATCACTGCCAACTTACAATCAGGTCCTGTTACTCCAATGGTAGGCACACCAATGGGTACACCTTCCCTTACATCGTAAATGTATAGCTTCTTCAAATGTGGAACAATCATAGCATCAAACTGTTTCATGAATTCCATTCCTAGCATAGCCTCATAGTCATCTATCAACACTATAGTGAAGTCAACCTTCCTTGTCCACTCACCAAGTGTTGTGTCAACCTTTTCAGCTACACCAAGAACTTCATCCAAAGGAGAATTCAATGTCTTCATTTGTGCCTTGATCGTTTCAAATTTCAGCCCAATCCTTCTTGCAGTATCTTCTCCCATGAAGTTGTGAGAGGCCCCACTATCCACCATAGTGGGTATATCAGCATCTCCAACTTTCATCCAAACATACTCCAACTTATTCCTCTGAGGATCCCTCCGAGAGATCACCTCTGTAGCAGCAGCAACACCAAGTATCTGCATCATCCCCACAGAAGCTTCTTCATTCTTCGCATTAGATTGTGTAATCGCAGCCACTTTAGGTTTAGAAGGGAAATTATTCACCGTATGTGGTCCTGCACATATCCAACACTTCAAGACTTTCTTCATCTTCGAACTATCATATGATTTCGAACCATGTTCTTTCTTCTTATCTTTCGGCTTGTCGGATTTCTTCTTCCTATCATAAGAAGTCTCATCATAATGCTCCACCAACCTGTCCATAGCAGCAAAAGCTTCTTCAAGTGTTCTAATCCTCTGTCTGTTCACTTCATTCCGTGCCCAAGGCTTCAACCCAATAATGAAATTGAATACCATTTCCCTCTTCGCCATGTTAGGAAGTTCTAGGACCGCACTTGCAAACTCCCGCTGATATGTCTGAAGGTTCGCTTTCTACATTATGAATT
This sequence comes from Pinus taeda, assembly GCA_000404065.3. NCBI lineage: Eukaryota > Viridiplantae > Streptophyta > Pinopsida > Pinales > Pinaceae > Pinus > Pinus taeda. Next base: position 7,827 of record APFE030977129.1, on the reverse strand, counting down.
TTACCTTCATCCTTGCTTCCCACGTTTCATCTTGAGGACTCAAATGGGCCTACAAAGCTCCCTTCATTTAATCCCACGAAGTGATGTCACTAGAACTGCCACTCGCAATCTGATCCATGCGTCTTCACCACCACATCTTAGCATCCTTTGTCAAGAACTGAGCAGCTATCTTGACCTTCGTCTCATCATCAGATAGTCCCAATCATTCCAAGTATTGCTCCATGTCCCATACAAAGTTACCAAGAGTCTTTGCACTCCTTGTACCATCGAAAGGTTCCGGTTCCTTGACTTTCACATGAGGCACTCCTCCACGTGAGTTATGCCTCACGGCCTTCTTCAACACCACAATCTCATCTCTAGCTTCATCAAGAGATTTCTTCAAGTCCATGATCTCTACAAGACCCTGATCCCTTGCCTCTTCAACCTCCTTGACCCTTACTTCAAGTTGTGTACACATAAGATCGGTGTACTCGTGTTGGGTTTGGAGTTCCTCGAGCTCTTCCTTCATCTTCGAATTGGCCTCTTGATCTTTCACGACCAAGTCAATCTTCTTATTCTAGTAAGCCTCTAAGTCCTCCACTTTCTCCAACACTTTCTCAATGAACCCAAGAGTAGTGTCCTTCACACCGTAACTATACCCAATCTGAGATTCAGCCATTACTAATAGCCTTCTTCTTCTTTGCAATCTAGTTTCAACCATACAACAGTTTCACCTACAACCCAAGTCCTTGATGAAACACCTATTAGGAAGTGTTCGCCAACCTCTTTTACCTGCAAGTACCAGTCACCGACTCCAAGTGTATACCACCTTCACTTCGTCACCACCCACCCTACTCTAATACCAACTTCAACTGAGCTCTGATACCAACTATCATTCCCCCAGGCCAACGGTAGTCTTTCAATAGCTCTTGGTGAGGTGCAGCACCACCGAACACTTTCTTTCCACCAATAATTATGTTCGTGGACTATGCCTAACCACTTATTCCTACATAGCTTGTGATTCAACCAAGTATTATTCATTATCCTTTATACCAATGAACACCCATACACATTCATTATCAACAACAATTATAAATGATGAACACAATTGCGCAGTAGAAAGGGAGGAGCAACTCCCTGAACAATGAGTCTACCCAACAATGTATTATACAACAGTTTACAATGTACAAGTATACTTGGAAAGCCCAAGTTTCATACTTAGTCAATTTCACAATCCAAGGTAAAACTCGGTTGCCTAAATCATCGGCACCTCTTTACGGTCATCGTACGACTCACCAATGTTTCGTTCAGCTTGTCGCACGGTCGTGTTCTTTGCCCAACTTGGGCACGCTTCTAAGTCGCCACACACTTGCACGACGAGCGGGTGCTCACCCGAGTCGCCAAGACACCTATGCCAAGTCGTCACACAAACCTTCACACAAACCGGGCGCCACACCCATGCACACTGCAACCGTCCATCAGGCGCCACACACCCGTGCACACAACAACTCAACCATCGAGCGCTCCTACCCACACCTTCACCCACAACCATGCCTCACCGTGCAGCCTGCCCAAGAATGGGCGCATGCTAAATCTGCGCCTTCCCTTAGTCTTGCGCACTAGAACTGTGCACTTCCTTCTTGAGCGAATGATGTAGAGCGAGTTGGTTCGATGTTCAAATGAGTGCCAATGCAATACAATATATATGCGTTGAAGGGGAGGTCATGGCTTACCCAGCCGACCTCACCCACGCCCTTGCTCCATCGCAAAAGCCCCTATCTCATCATGTCAGCCTCCATGCACCCTACACGCCATATAAACAAGTCTCCTCCTAACAAATGCACATAAGTGTCATCACACATTTGGAAGAGCTCGCACTTCCACCGTCGCACTTCACGCTGGAGCTGCAGGTCGTTACATCAATCCCCCCACCCCCCCCTTTGACCTTTGCCTCCTTAGAAAACCTAAAAGGGAATAAAAATTGCATATCATTTTATTCCCTTTATTTTTAATTCTTATTGATTAATTATTTACATTGATAATTGAAATATCAATATATAGATGATAATATAACAAATAATATGTATAACAATTTGCAACATAAATAAGTAATTATGAGAACAACAATTTAATTAATTTTTTTTTGTAAAATTTATACAAATAGTATCAAAATCAGTTGAGAAAAATCACACAACTCATATTCTTAATGTCTATAACTATTTAAAATCAATGGATTAATTATATAAAATCTAAAATAAAAACTCAATTTCCATAGACATAAATTCTAGAAACCCACAAATATAAATAACATACAAACAGAAAACACAACAAAACATCAAAATACCTCCACTAAGTACGATCAAACACCAATAAAAATGATATTATAATCTGACATATGTGGTCTCAAATTGGAACTACAAAAATCTTAGGGTCATCAGAACAAATGGTCATAGGAACAAATGACGTCACGGTGGCCGAAACAGAAGATTATAGAAACAACCATACCCTCTCTCTATGCATGCGCTCATAAGATGTATGTCTAATGTATTGGGGTATTTCTACTGTATTGGCTCACTAAGATGTATTTCAATAATTGATCACAATTATAACAAAACAGAACTTATGATTTTCAATATCAAAATTGAAAGAGTGGTGATCATAAAAAATAAATACACCTCGCAACATTTTCCTATTTTATTTCAAAAAATATAAAAAATAATTTTAACAATTTTCCACGAATTCATATTTTGTACATTTTTATATTTGGAAATATTAAAAATAAATTTTTATATTTAAAAGTATAATTTAAAAAGTTAAATTTATTTGAGTATTAGAATTTCAAAAATATATGATATTAGTGCCAAATTCCAATTCCTACATTGTTTCTAGATACTTATATTTAAAAAGATTAAACATAATTTTTTCTATTTAAAAATATAACTTACAACGTTAAATTTATTTATGTATTAAAAATTTCAAAAATATATAATTTCATTGTCAAATTCCAATTCCAATAAAAAAAATTTGAATCTATCTTCATATTAAAATACAGTTAGAAAAATGAGACATCAAAGTGTATCACCCAACCCCGAAAAAGGTGAACGTTTTCATGGATTTCTATGAAGTCCACGCAGTAATCTCTATTTTTGGGTCATAATTTTGGGGCTACGAGTATGATTGATATCTGGGTAACCATAATATAAAAATTCAGTCCACATGATTGGGTGGATATAGTAATTGAGGACGAATCTTGATGACAAAGTGCTCAGAATTTCAAATGTGTGAACAAAATTATAATGGAACACGAAAAGTATCAATAATTATTTCTCATAATTGTAGGAAAAAAATTTATAAACAAGCTAATTATAAACAACTGGTCAACATTTCAAATGTGCAAACATAAGTATTCATAAACCCCATACATAGTTGTAGAATATGTTTTATAAACCATATTATAAAAGAAGGCTCGAAGAAGATGTATAGTTTCAAAGGTAAAAACAAAATTATTCATAAAACATATCCATGGTTGTAGAAAAAAATTATAAACCCTACTTTAAAACAAAAAGGAGGCCGGGTTTAAAATGTCCAAACAAAATTATCCATAAACCATATCCATAGTTGAAAAAAAAATCTATAAACCTTACTTTAAAACAAGGGTGGAAGATAGAAATGGCCTCCTTACCTCCTGCCTGATTTGAAGTAGAATTATGAGGTGCTAAGTGCATTGAGGGTGGATTGAACACATGACCTTCTTACTCTGACGCTCTGCCAACAAAGATACACACTGTGGCACTCTACCACAAAAATATAGAGGAGTGTGGATGGAACATATGACCGTCGTATATTCAATGTGATTCTTTCCCAACAAAAATAGAGATGCAGCAACATTGTGGATCGAACATACTACCTGTGTCAGCTCTCTCAAGAGAGAGGAGCGTAGATGGAACACACGACCTTCATGTATCCAGTGTGACATTCTCCCAACAAATATACAGAAGCAACAACGTCGTTGATCCAACACATCATCCTCTCCCAACAAAGATATAAATACAGAGGCAACAACATTGTGGATTGAAGACAAGACCTTCATATATTCAGTCTGACTTATGGTGGAACATCTTCATATAATACTTGTTGAAATAATTGTGCACATCTTACAATTGGGAGAGATTGCTTTTTTGAAAGTCGCCCTGGACAATGAGAAAATGGCTATAAAATAAACTGCTCGGATTCAAATTCCTATATCAGCTCTTAACTAAATGCTAGGGTTGAATAGATTACGACTGTGAAATGCGCACGACTCGAATTATTTTACCAGCTCTTAACTAAACGTGAGGGTTGAGTTCAAAAAATACCGCCCGGAAACGGGTCGAATTCTTCTACCAGCTCTTAACTAAAGGTTAGGGTTGTACCAGCTCTTAACTAAAGGTTAGGGTTGTGTTACCTAAATACTAATTACAACGCCCAAAAACGGAAAGAGTTATTCAAAAAAGCACAATGTTACCTAAATTTAGAATGCAGAATATTAATTATATTCGTGAAATCTCCACAAACAAAAAGAAAGGTAATTTAAAAAAAAAAAAATTACCTAAATTTTGAACGCAGAATATTAATTATATTCGTGAAATCTCCAAAAACAAAAAAATAACCTTAAAAAAAATTAGAAGGAACATTTAATCTCTTTCAAGGTAAGAGATGGGCAATTTCGAACTAGAAAAGAAGGAATGGGCGATGACAAAGCAAAAGAATAGAAGTTAAATTTTAAAATAACGTTTATTTGCTTTTAAATAAAAAATTAGCAATTTCAAAGTAAAACATAAAAGTTAGAACCCAATTCTATGTAAATTGTGGCTTGAAATTTACATATAGATAAAATATAGAACACATTTCTACCTAAATTATATTTCGAAATTGACAACCTTGTTATAATAGATAACTTAGAACACACCTTGAATATGGATAGTAGACTTCAGTAAGAGTATTTTTTTTTTGGACATGTTTATATTTTGGTGTATGTTGTCACTGGAGATACTTTGTTCTCCAACTTTAATTTGAATATGACAACCAAGTTTATCGAGATAAAGAGTTTAGTTGGTAAAAAATAGTTAAACTTTGAATTGAATATGTATTAGAAAAACAATTTACATGACTCTTAGCATACTTCTGTGTGAGATTTTGTAGGATAAAACAAAGGTGACTACTCCAAGATAACTAAAAAGGTATCACAATCTTACAAAATCCAAGAAAATTGAAACGAACATAAAGTTTTTGTACTTCAAATTATATTCTTGTTTCAATAATTATAATGCTTAAGATGGACCAACTAATCTCCAAAATTTGTTGTTCTCAAGAATTACTATGGAGGTGTGAATCACTCATTTTCTTTTCTAACCTATAAGTGATTACTTATCTTCAATTTATTCCTTGACATATCCATATTGAAACAATCCTTGCAATTATCATTATCTTGCATACCCAAATCAAACATAGAATATAAAATGTTGAGCCCAATATTTTTATGCATGATATTCTCTATACATATAGACTAATTCTTAAAATGTTATGATAATTAGCTACGCTAATTAATAAAAATATAATATAATGCATATTCGGAGTTGTTTTCAATTATGATTAAGACTCTCCATCAACACAAAAAATATTTTACAACAATAACAAATCAATAATATTTTTTTAAAATAATTATCAATAGGATTATAATAATAAATTATATTAGTTAATATAAATATAGAATATACCATTTTGTATTTAGCTAATCTAATTTATAATTTAATGTTATTTTATTATGAATCACCCTTAACGATGCAAAGCAATATTAAAGGAATAGAATATTTCACAGGGACCACCATGAAAAATAAAACACTAAATATAAATAATATTATTTGTAATAGAATAAATATTATATAAATATTGTTTGAAAATGAAAGGTAGAGTCTTACTTATAAAGGAATTGGCCTTTTCATTACAATCCATTAATACAATTTCAAGAAATATTGTGATCTTTGAGTGTTTCAAATTAGCTAGAAGCAATTCTGTGAAGGCGACCATTTTTCTATCAGTTAGACTAGGAGATAAAGAAAGAAAAGAAAACCTCTATTATCAATTTTTCAACGAATTTTTTTTTTGTTTCCAATTTTTTCTAACTTTAGTGGTAATTTCTAATTGAATATTCTATCCATACCTACTCTGACATGATAAAATAGAGCAAAAATGAATATTATATGTTATTGTTCCTCTTTATAAACACCATCATCCATGCACATTACCAAGTTTTGTAGTGACTAACTCAGAGCACCAATCGATTCCATCGAATTCTTTTTCATTAATTTAGACACTTGATTGGGCTTTCGAGGTCTTAAAATACACATTTCTAGTTTCCCTTATGTAAAATTTTATGCAACAGTTTTTTCACCCTAGTGAACTTAGGGAAACAATTGTCCTTACGGGGTGGATTGGATCATGTTGGATTGATGAAGGATTATTATATCCAATGGAATATGAGTTTGAAATTTTGCAATTCATATGATATTTGCTTCAATGTTTTTGGACAAATTTGAAAAGGCCGAATGAAAAAATACTAACACAAAAATTTTCAAAAGGCATATGAGTTTGAAATTTTGCAATTCATATGATATTTGCTTCAATGTTTTTGGACAAATTTGAAAAGGCCGAATGAAAAAATATTAACACAAAATTTTCTAAACTAAAAAAAATTCAAAAAATACCACTATATTAGTTTAATATTCATGTAATAGTTGAAAAATAACTTCAACCAATACATGTTCTGCAAAATCCAATTGAGATATTACTTCATAAACATTAAAAAATAATAAAAACTATATTTTTCATAAACAAATAAATTCTTGATATGAAATTTCTTTTTCTCTAGTTCTTTAGTTGTAGATCATGCTTATCTATATATATATATAATCAACAAAATCTTCTCGAGTATCAACCCAATCTTCTGCTCCTCAATTGTGTGCACCAAATGTGAATTGAAGTTACATTTAGTACATAAATAACCACAAAGCCATCAATTTCTATGGATTGTGTTGTGAATGAATTTTTTCTTACAAAATCAGAATGAAGTACATTGGAGAAATTGAAATTCCATGGGAGATTTTAAAAAAAAATCATAATCAAGACACAATTTATGTGGCTTCCCTAACTGTTTTAATTGAATGTTAATATATTTTTTTTAAGTTAAATTGAGAATAAATTCGAAAATATATATGCCTATAATTATGCAAAAAAATTCATAATCAAGAACAATTTATGTGGCTTCCCTAACTGTTTTAATTGAATGTTAATATATTTTTTTAAGTTAAATTGAGAATAAATTCCAAAATATATATGCCTATAATTATTCTAGTCGTAAGAATGGATCTTCCATAGTTATAATTTAATTATTAGGTTGATTGTAGATATTTAAACCCCATGGAATGTGTTGGAATATTCATGGTAACATTGACATATAAATGACAAGATTTCTAAACCCATGGAATATGTAAGAATAATCATGGCAATAGTGACATATCAATGATAATATTTCTAGCAAAGTTAGATATACTCTATTAATTATATTATCTCAAATTAATTAATTTAACTAAATGGCATGTCAAACACATCATATTGGGCATGTGGTATTTCTAAACCATGGTAATGTAAGAAGAACTATTTCCAATTCAAGGATTTCCATAATAATATTGTGGGTGAATCTACATGGATAAAGATATTTTTATATATTGTACAACTCCGATAATAATAATAGAAATAGAGTGATGGCTATAATAATGTGCATGCATGATGGTGTTTATAAAGAGGATAATG
>APFE030977128.1:0-34591 GCA_000404065.3 Pinus taeda | reverse complement strand
TTGAGACTTGAGATAAGCAAGAAGCCAACCCTTTCTAATATGCAACATGTCTAGGGAAGTATTTGTTGTTTCATCACACTTTAGGTATTCTTTTTTTCTGCTTCTTTTCATTAAAACCATAATAGGCCTTTAATGCATTATCGGAAGATTTCATATCGGATAATTATGATATCGTAACTGTCCTCATAAAAAAGTTATGATAAAATCATTCTCTAATCAAATATTTTTGACAATTAATATAATATTAAAGGGGATTTTGTTAAAAGGAATGTTGTGTTGGGTGCTTATTTAAAAAAAAATAAAAAAAAACCTTTAATATTTATTGACCCCACAACTTCCACTTGGCTTATCGGCCTTCAAAAATATCATAGCTTATAAAGTATGCTATGCTCAAATACTCCCAATATCCCAATCATCTGAAATTCTAATATTTTGATCTCCTGATGTCTCAATATCCTGGTCTCTCAATATTTCGATACCCAATAACCTGATATTCCCCGCCCCCGCCCCCCCCAAATACCTCCACCTTTATCATATCATTTTTTTTATAAGTACGTATTCACTATACTCTGTGCATTCCTAATGCCCCTATGTTCCCATCCTCAACCTATATCAGGACTTCCATATCATATTCTTTCTCTTTAAATCCTCGATATACTATTGCCAATATAAAAGTTCTGATATCGCTTCCCGCGTCCACTTATTTCTTTAAATATGATTTATCGAAATTTTGATATATTGTAACTTTCTTAAGTATAGCCAAGTCATTTCTCTGATATTTTTCTTTCGGTACACTCGTGTGCAAACCCACATGAATTCAAGTTTTTTTTAGCTTAGAAATATGATTCAATAATCATATGTTGCCTCTCATTGATGTCGCTGAAATAAAATTCCTACACTCTTCATTGCTCAAATTTGCTACAAACAGAGGAAAATTCACACAAAAACTCTTTCATTTTCATTTCATTTCTTTTGGTTTCAGTTTCATTTTTTAGTTTTTTCTAATATAAAAATTTGTTTCGTAGTTGTTCATGATCCATTTTCACACCTCTACAATATCATACTTGGAGCTTATTCTCCTTGTTAGATTTTGAATTTTTTATTAGAAGAAATGATTGTTTATCAAATTAGCTACACTAGGGAGCTTCTGAACCTTTATTTTGTTAATAAGGATTTTTTTATTAGAAAATTGTTAAGATGATTTTATGTAGGATTTTTCTTTGGAACAAGAAAATTTGTAGCAGACACACATTTCTCATTAGCCTATTATCTCCCATCACTGTTATTCACCCTTCACATTTTGAGAGCCTCATTTCTTATAACTTTGCAAGATAAAATTTATTAAAATCTTGACATAAAATGAACATTCACATGCTTATCCTATTTTACTCTTATGTTGAAACTATTGTATAATTAGTCTTGTTGGGTTTGTTTTTTTAATTTAATTTGGGCTTATCTTTCAACTTTTCCTTTCTTCATTTCACACTTTTAATGTTTATTTCTCAATTTACTTTTTTTGTGTTTGATTTTGATGAATTCACCATGATTTACCTGGATGGCCTTTTCCTCACCTAACAATGGTTGGCATACATGGTAAATATTTACTTTGTTTATTTCACTGAATTTCATTTATCATTAAAGGTATAACTTTATGGAACCATAAAGCCCTATTTATTTAAATATTTTTCATGGAGGAAAACACATCCTTTCTAAGGATATGTTTTACACTATCAATGGGAATATATATGGCTCTTTTCTAAGTCTGTCTTGGATAACAAACTCGACAAGATTTGGAGGCTCAAATCCAATAATAAACATTTCTTTTCAAACTTGGAGGAAATATCGAAGCCTTTCAGTGAGCTCGTGATGGATTTCTTTACCTACTCTTTGGCCCTATGTGACCTAGCCTTGTGTGGGAAGCTCCAATACATAGGTGTAGCCTAACCCAAGTGTCTTATTTATGAAAAATAAGGAAATGATTCAACAACCATTATAGTTTCATTAATTTCCCAAGTCAACTTGGTGATAATTAATTGTAACATAGGTTCTCATCTTCATATGGAAAAAAAAAATGTTCGTTCGAAGAAATATAGCTTAACAAAAGGCTAACATGGTATAATAGTGTCATTACTTGTGAAAACTTAGACTTGTATTTTACTTCTTGGAAGGTAAAAATGGAGATCCTACACTAAACTAGTTACTTAAGTGTTTGGGTGATGTGACTGATACAATGAGAATGAAATTTCTTTCTTACTCTAGGTCATACTTTTCCCTCTTCCAAATATCTAAAATTCATCTTAGGTAAAATGTTACCAAATAGTGTAAATATGTGCAATAGTTATCCCCCTCTACTTGTTCAACAAAATAAAAATATCATGACGATAGCACTCAATATTTTATGGGTTGGGAATCCTCCAGAGCCTAACAAAGGAAATTATGGGAGGGAATCTATCATCACAAACCCTAAGAAAATTGTTGAAGGTTGGATACCAACCCCAAAGATAAGGATTACCCTCCTCGTGACATGGGTGTTATTCCTATTACTGCATGCCTTTTAAACTCTTCTATGCAAGCCAACTTACTTTTAGTTTTATTGTGATGTTTATTATAGGTTTTACCATAAATTTTATCGTAGCCTCGATGTTATTTTTCACTTTAATTGATATGTTTCTAGGTTACCATGCTTTCTATACTAATTTTTGTGATTTCTAACCCCAATAGTGCAAAAGAGACAATCGACCCTAATCACAAAATGGAACACCCAAAATAAAAAACCCATACCAATTACCTAGAACCCATTGATTGAATAAAGATTATATCGCCAAGCACTCCTCAATAAGTCAAGAGAATCCAACAAATCCATTTTAATAGGAAGAAATTATGATTTCCTGGGATTGAAAGGGATTTGGTCATGAGTGTCAAGAACACTCTCAACTACTTGCGAACATATATTTCTTCTCATTCCTATCTCAAACTTTTCCAAATTATTAGCTATATATATTGTACTATTATATAATTTTATTCATAATAATTCCCAAGATGAAAGGTAACCTACTTAGTAGGTTTATTGCTCAAAGCCACTTATCCCACAATACAATGAAACTATTAATCTACCAACATCTACCAGCATGTAAAATTCATGGCACAGAGAGAGTTATGAGACATCGTACTGGGGAAGACTTACATTCATACTCCAAAGGCTCTTTTTCTTCTTCATCTTTAGCATCTTCACCATCCCAAACACTTTTTGCCTTCTCCTTACTAGGAACAGGAACAACTAGTACAAAATCCTCTAGTTCTAAGCATCATTTGCAAGAAATCATGAATTAATATATATATATATATTAATTATATAATATATATATTATATTAATATATATATATATATATATATTATTTATATATATATATTGTTTGCTTGAAATAAAATTATATCGTAAACACAAATATCAATACCTCAATACAAAAATACAAAAATATTTAATATATATATTCACAAATTCACATCTACTTCTTAAACTGTAAAATAAAAGCCTCATACAACATGGCACGTACTTAAAAATCATAGGTAAAAATATAAATATCTCTCGAAGTATAAAAACATCCTAACAAAATCTCATCTAAGTAACATGTTTTATGACTGTTCAAAACAGATTTATGGCAAGATACACAATCCTTATTTTTAGATGGGCAAAAATCCACATATATAAGCCTATTTTGGAAGAAATAAATTTGTTATTTGACTAATCTAAGGCCCAAAGTAATATTTCTTCATGGCTAATCAAGGGTAAAAAAAATGATTGTAATAATATTCCAATTAACAAAAGGCAAATAATCATTTTACCTTCATAGAAATTGCATTTAACAACTTTCCTTAAAACCAACCAAACGTAACATGTTAGAATCAATGAATGTGATGCATGAAAGTAAATAAGTAAAATCCTCTAACTTTAATTTTAAAAGCATTTATTTTACAAGGAGAATTATATATTATAACAGAGATAATTAGAACATGCAAATGAAATGAAACTATATAAATATCCATTGATGACCAGAACAGGTCAAAGGGAATGCAAAGTACAACATATCAAAAAGGAAATAAGGAGAGTCTAAAATTCATCTCCTAAACAAGAAATATAAAATCACATGCTAAGAGAAAAACATTATTGTGATATATATCAAATATAGTCAGGTACATGGTATAAATTTGAAAAAAAAAAATAGAATAGAAGCACTAGGAAAGGAATATCAATTAGGATCATCTTTAAGATCAGGAATGGTTGTTCACCTAAAAAACCTCTCTAATCATGTACTCTATAGAATGGCCTATTCTTATGATGGATTATGTAGAGAATCATAGTGGCCTCCATGCGTTATAAAAGGGGATACAAATTAGGTGGTTAAAGGAGGCTTCATAAATTTACTAAGACTAGTACAAACGAATGCTTTCACTCGTACTGAAACTTTCATTACCATTTTATTCATAGAAGAATAATGTTCTATTTCCCTCTAAGACTTTCAATAATAACCTAATGATGTTGACCATCAAAAGGTAAGTTTGAAGTGAGCATATAAAGTAAATAATGATTGTATAGGTCATTGAAGCCATCTTTTATAATTGGCACATATTACAATTAACTAAAAACACTCAAAATGATAAAAGTATCCACTTAGTATCAATTTTTCGCAGCTACATGGAAACAATATTTTTACATAGAAACAACGACTATGACAATAGGTACGAGATAAACACTAAAATACAAATTTCTTGATACTCAAATCTTATGGTTGTTCTCCAATAACACAAACATATGTTTAATAACAATACATGTGATATTTTTCTATGCACAGAGCCTAGATATGGTATGTTGAAGAAAAAATTATCATGAGAAGAGGAGAAAAATGTACCTAACATATATATCCAACCCATAGCCGACACATGAACACTTATCATTCATTTCTTCAAAGAATAAAAGAAATGAAAAAATGTTATTTTTTCTACTTCCTCTGATCATCCCATTCTGAACCTTCTAATCTTGTTTAAACCCTTACTTGGACGATCTTTGAGAAGTATGTCTTCATAGGCCTTCAATGGATAATGACAAACATGAGACTCTCCCAACTAGTATTTCTTTCCATTGCCTTCACTCTCTTCAATTTTTCCAGCATATTTGATAGAAGAAAGCAATGTATTTTAGGTTTCCAAAGCCTAACAAATTATTATCCTCACCCTCTTCATTTTTTCCCACAAAAGGTAACATTCCTTAAAGAAACACCCTCTTTGTCCACAACCTTACCATCAACACAATTATGTTGTGAATATAAGAGATACTTTCATTTGATATAAGAACCAAGACACCGAACCTGTAAATGTGTTGAACATGTTAAAAGTGAAATAGGTTTAGATATTAAATTACTCATGAAATTTGCATGTACATGTTAGATTTTTTAGAGAAACTAAATAAAAAAAATATTCAAACAAACTTGAAGTGGAAGAAGTGACATAGTATTAGACTTTTTAGGTTCCCTCCAAGTATAGTGTGTACTTCTTCTTGAGATAGGATAGCCTTTTTCTTAAGACTTACGAGTATTCTCCTTAATCCACTTAGAGTAAAACAAATTTTGGTAACATTAGAGTGAGATAAGATGAGGTAAAATTATTAATTCCAATTGGAATGTATGAATCAATCTACATAAAAGCACAAACCTTTTCATCCAACTTTCTTTTTTATTACACATAGTAACTAAAGTACTTGGTTGGAGAACATTGCACCTTTCCACAAATAAAAAATATTTAAAGCTGTAGCATCCTTTGGAGTATTCCTATTATGGAGGCATTATATTTATCAAGGCGATTTCAGTTACCTGCATGTTTTGCAACTAATAAAACATAACTTGTGCTTATAGGACCTACAAAAACTTGAGGGAATAAGTCATCTACATGTTTAGTCCAACCTATTGGTAGTGAAATGAGTTAAATCTTCTTCTAAAGTTGTAAACAAAATGTCAAATAGCCAGGATGGTGATATTCTTCCTTTAAATTGACAATTGCACAATACACAATTCCCACATTCGAGAAAAATAATATGAAATAAAACATAATATGCAGGAATATTGACAAAGGAAGCATAATTTTTCTTAGATAAATAGATTGCAGAAAAGTTTGACTTATTAAGAAGATATGATCCTAAGAAATGTTTTTGTTTTTAGGACACTTTCCACACTAAGAGTGAAAAGTCTCATTTGTTCTAAAAATGGTTCATGAATTATGTCCAAGGGGTTAGTTTGTACAATTATCACAAAAGCTATTGATAATTACAATAGTTTAGTACGAGTAGTTGTCCACTTCAAAATAAACCTAGGTGAGTTGCACTAGTCTAAACGAACAAGTTTACTAAAGATGTCATCTACAAATATGGGTAAGAATCACTTGGGTTTCCCCATGAGGTGTTCCTTAGAAATGAATTGGTGTATGGGCTCATCTTAGCGAATGCTTTTCATTAGAAATATTTGTTAAGGATTGGAAACATCAAACATATGTGTTTCCTTTTCGTGGATGAGATTTTATTTGAATCTTGTTGAAAAAGTCTTTTTGGACGATCCTCACCAATTTACTAATATGTTGTCTTAAACTGAGATGGACGCTAGATTACAAACTACATATGCAACAATATCAGTGAGAAAATAATAATTGATGTATGTATTTGGTTTGAAACTTTCTTTACGAACCAAACTATTAGTAGCCAAATCCATCTTCATAATTACTATGCGAGTATCATTAGTTTTCTTATCTACAACAAACATGTTCATTATACTCCTATCCACTTGAACACATGTCCTATCACTCTGTAATGCCCCATTATAATAATATTAAAATTAAATAATAATAACATATAAATAAAATAACAAATAATGAAGAAATAAATAAAAAAATTAACAAAGAAATAAATAATAGAGAAAAGATAACAATAAGTTACTAAAACCAAAAAAAAGAAAGAAAATATAATAATAAAGAAATAAAATGATGAATAATGAAGGAAAAGAAATAATAAATAAATAAAATAAAAAGAAATAAAATTTGGCATAATGATACATGGATTGTGCACATGTAGACCCCTTACCATTTCTAGAATAGTTGGTTTTGTTGAATGGCGAAAAGGGGAGGTGACAAGCATTCATTCATTTGCAGATTATTTGAAGAAGGGAGTGCTAGAAGACAAAGGGCACTAGCTATAGTAAGTTGATTGAGGGCTCGGGGGTGATATTTGTAAGAAATATTTGTTGCAGCTCATCTAAAATTGGGTGGAGAGTCGTCCCCAACACTTTGTTGCGCTTAGTAAGATCTGGATAGCGTTAAAAATAGTAAATCACCAATATGATCTATTTTCCTTCTTCATTCTCCAATTATGTTTCTCTACTAATGTTTTCTTTTTAAATTCTATGTTAATGAGTTGAAAGTTTTTGTAGATAACATGGATTGATGCAATTAGTTGTATATTTTCATTTTGGGTTGTTACACATTGGTGTCCCCTTTTTCTTTTTGTTACCGAGGTTATAACACAACTTCATCACAATTGAAAAAAATATAAAGGAGATTATAATGAAAATTAATCAAAATTGAAAAAATCAATGTCACTTCTAAAGAATTTCCTAAAGAATTTCCACATTCTTGAAAATTATCACCAGTTGAGATATTTGTAACAAATCATGTAGCCTCTTAAGGATTTCTAATCTTGGTCTTTGAAATTATTGGTACCCATTCGCAACAATTCATTTTCTCTGTCATAATGTGTCTTGAATAAAACATCTAAACCCTAATGATTATGAACACTATAATCCTTTTATTCTTTTTCTTTTATATCTCACATATAGAATACATGATGCACTAACATATTAAAATAATGTTTAGAGATGGAGATAAATGAAAAGGCTATTGGGAAATTGAGAGAATTCATGTATGGCTTTTTAAGGAAAGCTAAATCTTATTTTTCTTTTGCATCAATAGAAGTACCCAAGAACTATAATTTATCCAAGACCTTTCTCGAATAACTTTTGTTGTAATACCTATAGTTGGTAGTTTGATTTCACATAGAGTTAGAATTAAAACAACATGTCCAAAGAAAAGATGGAATTATAAGAAAAACTGAAAAAACAAACCACTGGAATAAAAAATATTTTCCCACAAACTAACCAACGGTTAAATGCGAAAAAAACTCGAATAAATCCTAAGTAAAATTATCCCATGTAGGCTATAGGAATAAATCTCCCAAAAATACTCTTGAAATTAGTGAATATCATTAGGCCTGAAATATACAGTTAACATTGTGCTACTCCAATCACTCCAATAATAAGTTTGACTTACATCACTAGGTAGATACAATTTCCAAGGAAGACACACCAATATCAATCAATACCAAATATCACAACTCCATTCAATGAATTCCATTCTCTTGATCCTTGCGCATTAATTTTCTCCACAATGCACTCACGACAATACCATGCCCCTTCTGGTAAATGAGCAACAACCAAGCCAGTTGCATCTGCGGCAACAGCAACAACAACCAAGCCAGTTGCATCTGCAACACCAGCAACAACCAAGCCAGTTGCATGTGCAACACCAACAACAGCAACAAAGCCAGTTGCATCTGCTGCAGCAACAACAACCAAACCAGATGCATCTGCAACCCCTGCAGCAGCAACCAAGTCAGGTGCATTTGCAACAACAACAAAGCCAGATGCAACAATAATAGCAACAAAGCCAGATGCATCTGCAACAACAGCAGCAACAACAAAACCAGATGCATCTGCAACAGCTGCTACAACAACTAAGCCAGATGATGTATCTGCAACAGCTGCTGCAACAACAACAACAATCAAACCAGTTACACCTGCAAAAACAGCAGCAGCAGCAAAGCCAGATGCATCAACAAAAGCAGCAAACAAGTCAGCTGCCGAAGCAGTGGCAGCAACCAAGCCAAACCCTCCAGCAGCAGCAGCAACCAATCCAACCACATCTGTAAAAAAAACAGTTGCATCAGCAGCAGTGGCAGCAACCAAACCAGGTGCAGCAACAAAGCCAGACACATCTTCAAGAACGTCAGCAGCAACAACAGGAGCAGCAACAACCAAGCCAACTGCAACAGCAGCAATGGCAGCAGCAACAACAGCCTTCGCAGTAGGGACAACAGGAGCAGAAGGAGACGCCACAAACACTGGTTTCCACACTTGCCCAAAGTTCAACCTACCGACCAAACCAAGGCATAAGTTATGCCACGTTCGCAAAAACAGAAACAACGAAAGCGGCAAGATCGACAGTCAAAAGCGGTGGCTCCAGCAGTTGAAATAGATTTGTCCAATGTCAATTTCCAAGTCAATCCAGAGCACAGCAACCAAAAAAGCAACAAAGACTTCTTTCAGATGTTGGACAAGCACCTGCTCAATCTCAATTACTAGCTCAGAGAAGACCACAGGTTATGGCAAGTGGCCACCAACAGCTCAAGCATTCCGTCCTTCTCAATTTTCAACTCACCTACAAGACCAACAACAAAATTCACAGTCACAACTTATGCCTCTAGCAACTGGCAAGCTTTTCCCCCTTCTCAATTTTCAAATGAGGGAGATTAGCAGCTGCGAAAGCCGCAGCCAAGAGGAATGCTTTTTCGAAATTGGACAAAGTTTCTCCCCCTTCTCAATTTTCAAATCAGGGACAACATTGGGAGCAAAATCCACAGCCATATAGTGACCTCAGCAACTGGACAACCATTTCTACCTTCCCAATTTCCAAATCAAACCATAACACCTATATCACTTGACCAGCAACAACAGCCACAAAAAAATGCCTTCAGGATTTAGATCAGCATTTCCCCAATTTCAATTTCCAAATCAAATGTCTTTTGAAGATCCACAAGGAATAGAACCCGCCCCTACTGAAGCTTCATCAAAGGCTTCATTGACATAAACAAAAACCTGCCGACATTTCTGTAAATAGCATATCATGAATTTCATATGATATATATTCAGTATTGTGTAATGGACTAGACGGAAATTTTTAACATTTATTTTTCTGTTTCTTTTTTAAATTAATGTTTTTGCATGTGACTAGAATATATATATATATGTTCTAGTGACATACATCCGATGTATTGGTTTCCATGTTGCGCTTAGAAGAATTGTTTTTCATTAACATAAATGAGTCTACAAATAAGTCAAGCCATCCATGTGATACCGTTTTGAAATGTATAGATAATAATGACGTATCGTTTCAATACCATGAAAGATTCAAATCTTTGTGTTTCTTTATCACCATTTTAATTTTTTTTTGTATAACCATAAGTGTGAGAAGAATAGGTTGAGTTTGAGAAACAATTTGACAAGACATATGTGTAAGAGAAGCTCACATGTGTGATCAAACTTTGATTTGCATTTATATAGCTATTTGACTTCAGATTTGCCTACAGTTTTTACAGAATTAACCAAGTGTTTTCCACAACAAAGGATATACATGTGAGGGTTCACCATGTCGCCAAATTTGACCATGAGTGGGATGTTTGACCAACATTGGATTTTGAGTATTTTTATTGGTTTTACCAACATTGACTTGTTGTTTCATGAGGTTTGGCTGAATCATTATTTGACTTAAATTATTGGCAAGAATTTCAAAATAAATTGTTGATTTGTAAACCTTGATTAATGATTAGGTTTCCAAGGGTAGAATTAGTGTATCTATTATGCATGACTTTTTCTCATGATATTTATTGTTTGTGTTGCATTTACTATTAAGATTGTGTCAATGTAATTATTCAATGATATCAGTGCATAAAATATTGTGTTAAAATCATGATGAAATAATTATTTGGTTGGTAATTGTACTAATTATTTTTGGTTGGTAATTGTAGTATTTATTTGGTTGATGTAATTATTCAATGATACCGGTGGCATAAAATATTGTGTAAAATCATCATGAAATAATTATTTGGTTGGAAATTGTATTTTACTGTGCTCGTCATAGAATTTCAACATGGTTTTAGAGCTTTGTTGAAAGTTGAACTATTCAAGTCAACCTAAGAGACAATATTCAACAACTTTATTGGTTTTTTGATTTCATGTCAAAATGATGCCAAGTCTTAACTTAGAACACAAGTTGGATGGTGCAACCAATTTTAGATCATGGAAGACCAACATAATCCTTGCCTTGGAAGAAATTGATCTTCACAATCATGTGAATGAAGTCATTCTAGAGCCAAAGCGAGCTAAGGAGAAAGTCCAATATAAGAATAATAAAAGAAACACTAAGAGAATCTTGTAGATTTGATAAAGGATCACTTGATTCCACATGTTGTTGAGTTGAAGACTACCAAAGAACTATATGATGCCTTGGTGGGATTGTATGAGAGTAACAACACTAGCAAGAAACTAAGATTGAGGCATCAACTTTGTAGTGTCACAATGACTAGATCATATTTTGTTGTCTCTTATCATATGAGATCCTCTTAGTTGAGATATAAACGTATACCCATTTGAGATAACATTGATGACGCATAGCCTGTTACAATGACTCAATTGATTTCCTTCCTCATGGGATCTATTTGTTCAGGGAATTTTTGCACAAGATAAGTTGCCAACGTTTGAAAAAATATAGACTAATTGTGCCTAAAGGGAGGCCAGACTGTTGTCAAAGAAAAACTTGTAGAGACCTCACAATGAAGCAACTCAAGCCCTTATAGCTCTTGCAAGGAAAGGAAAAGTAAGAATACACTTAGGAAAGTTTGATAAGAAGAATATAAGTAAAGCAATTGCTCCAATTTAAGATCAAAATAATAAGGATATGTCAAAGATTAAGTGCTTCAGTTGTCATGATTTTAGGCACCATGCATCTCAGGGTCCTTAGCATAAAAGTAAGAGGAAGCAACATGCATCAATAGCCAATGTTGATGATGATGATAAGCACTGACCATAGAAGAATTCAAAGGAATATTTGTTTTCCTCCATGCTTTCAGCCACTATAACCAATAATAGTGGTATTTGGCTAGTGGACAATGCCGCATCTAGGCACATGGCAAGTTTTCAATATTTTGTTAACAATTTGGTAAAGAGGGATTTAACATTGCACATGGAATTTCGAGAGAAAACCAAGTATCGAATGACAGGAGTTGGGATAGAGTCATTTCAATTGGATTCTAGATATTCTCTTCATGTGAGAGATGTTTTGTTTGCACTAGAATTGAACAAGAAGTTGTTATATGTCTCAGCGTGGAGAATAGATGTTACATAGTTGCATTTCCCATTGGTCAGGTTCTTGTATCACCCAAGGGCTTGAGAATAGACTTAGCAAGAATGATTGGTGTTGAAGAGGCAGGGATGTAATTATTATGATGTCTATCACATGCATTGATACATGAAAGTATCACAGTAGAGTCAATGGACCTACCTAGAGATGTTACTATGACAAGGAAGAGGCCAACATGGCTTCATGACACCTTGTGGGATGCAGAAGGACATGCAACTCTTCAAGATACTTTCAAGGAGAGAAGAATACTAGAGAGGTGGTCAAGATATATGGAATTTATGAGACACAT
Source organism: Pinus taeda (assembly GCA_000404065.3). Lineage (NCBI taxonomy): Eukaryota > Viridiplantae > Streptophyta > Pinopsida > Pinales > Pinaceae > Pinus > Pinus taeda. Next base: position 22,016 of record APFE030977128.1, on the reverse strand, counting down.
CATTCATTCTAGGCCTTATAGTTATGATGAGGAAAAATGTCAATAGGTTTGGAAGGATGCCATGATGGAGGATTATTAGTCCATCATGACGAATAATGTGTGGGATATAGTTCAGAGACTAGAGGAAAAGTGTAAGCTGACTTGCAATTGGATTTATAAGACCAATAATGCAACATATAACAACATTAAGAAGTAGTAGGTGAGGTTCGTGTAAAGAGTGTTCTCCCAAAAAGAGGGAGTGGACTATAATGAGGCATTTTCTCGAGTTACGAAGTACACTTTTATTTGTACTATTGTTTATCTTTCTTTTATTATTAGTGAGAGACTACATTAGACAGATGTAAAGATCACGTTTCACAATTGTGTGATAGAGGAGGAAGTGTACATAAAGAAATCTTAGGGCTTTGAGGTGCATGGGAAGGTGTCCATTGTTTACAAATTAATGAAGGGTTTGCACCAACTCAAGTAGGCACCTACGACATGGTATTCTAGGATTAATGAATACTCGATGTGTTTCGGATTCATGAAGAGTGATGCATATCCTGAAATTTGCTTCATGGTTATTGATGGTGATCCTTTGATCTTGGTGTTCTATGTCGATGATTGTTTCCTTACTGGGGTAGAGAGGTCCATTATTGCGCTGAAGAGGGAGCTGGCCTCGAGTTTAAGATAAAGGATATTGGCATGATGCATTATTTCTTGTGATTGGAGGTGTGGCAGAGATAAAATGAGATATGGGAAGTACACTTCAATTTTTTAGGAGATTCAACATGATGGATTGCAAGTCCATGATTACACTTATGATGATAAATAAAAAGGATATGAGTCGTTACACTTTAGATTCAGATTTGGTGGAACCCACAATGTAAGGTTAGTTGATTGGATCCTTATGTACCTAGTTAACACCACGTTGGATGTTTTATTTTTATTAAACACCTTGAGCTTGTATATGGTTGAGTCAAGGAATGTGCATTAAGTTGCAGTAAGGCATGTGTTAAGTTACATAAGTGGTATAGTTAGATATGGTTTGATATATGAATCAGGTGGTGAAGTGAGTTTGAAGGGATATACTAATTCAAATAGGGTTATGAGTGGAGAGGATGGATATAGCATCTGGAGGTGCTACTTTAGCTTGGGATCAACTATGCCTTACTGGTTTAGTATGAAGCATACTTCTGTCACTCTCAGTGAAATAGAGACAAAGTATATCATAACTAGTGCTACAAGTTAGGAAGTACTATGGCTTTAGAAGCTGCTTGCAGAAATATTTTATTCAAAGTTAGAGATGATCTTTGTACATTGTGATAATCAAATTTTTATTAAGGTTTCAAGGAATCTAGTATTTCATGATGGGTCGAAGAAAATTGACATCTCACTTCATCTGAGAGATGGTGTAGAAGGGAGAAGTGAAGCTCTAGTACATATCCATGGATGAGAAGTTTGCGGGAATTCTGATAAAGCCTTTGCCTAAAGTGATTTTTGTATACTTTAAAGACAAGCTTGGCGTGATGTACAATGTCTCCTTCTTATAGAGGGGATGCTGACGTTTATGCAATATTAGGTAGATATTCTCCCATTGGTTCATGTTGATTTGACCAGTGTAAGAATTCTACATTCAGCCACGTATCCATGCTAATTTAGCTAGGATTGAATCTCCAAGGGAAACTGCAACATAGGGAAGACATATTCCATTGGAGCCATGTTGATTTAGAATCCATAGGGCCATGATGATTTGACAAGGGAAGAATGAAACATTCACCCAAAAAAGGCATGCTGATTTAGGTGGGTCGTGTTGATTTGGACAAGGGTAAATGTCTCAAGGGAAAAATTTCTCCTACGAAGCCATGTTTATTTAGGCAGGTCATGTTGATTTGACCAGGGGAGATTAATACATTTACCCATGGAGCTATGTAGATTTGGCTAGGGGTAAATGGAAAAAGTTACTCACGTTTACTTCCTTGGGATGGAGTGATATATATAAATACAATTCCATGTGAGGAGACGCTACATTAACATTGCAAGGTCATGAAATTTCCTAGTGGAGGAAAAATGTTACCTTAGGAGAATGCCTTCCTCACTGAGAGGTAGCGTTGATTTTTTTTGTAGGATTGAGAGGTATTCTGGTATGACTAAAGGGTCTCCAAGTCGGCCCTAGATAAATTTTTATTTCATTGAGACAAGTCAACAAAGGAAAAGTCAATTTGACCATCTAGTGAATGATGTATCCAATGGGTTGTCACACCCCTTTGACATGTATAAATAAATTATGTGATTTCTCATTTGAACAACAAGCATTGGATAGTGTATGATTTGGTCGTGCTTTCATTATCTATTGGGAAACTTAATTGGAATCCAAATTCACTAGAGGATCATCATGAAACCCAAAAGTTTTGTGTTGAGAGCCATGGGTCCTTGGAAAGTCACGTGGCATCATTTCATCATGGGAACCTTTAGCACCCTAGAATTATACCCTACATTTTTCATGGGATGATCAGCATTGATCAACATGCCCCGGTTGACTTAGCAGGGATCACATGGCTTGGCAATTCATTCACGAACTAGATCGGGCTTTTCTAGCCTTTGTAGACAAATGGGGGCATGTACCATCTTCAATGCCCTCAACGTTGGAGTAGAGACAAATATTTAGACATTGGAGATCCACGAGACCTAGTCTTTTCCCAAAACCATATTTGGGGGTTCACAACATGATCTTCACTTAGACATAGGGGCAGATCCCTCCATCATGATTTTAGAGGCCCTCTACATCACACATGGCACGACTTGGATTTAACACCATTCGCTTGAAGCCCTACACATGCATGGAAACAAATTTCTGAGCCTCCTTTATGACATTGGTCATTTATTCACATTGGTTACTAGGTCAATTTGTGACCTAGAGGTGTTTCTTTCCAAACACTTCATGATTTCAGGGCCTTCTAGGCATAATAAACATGTTAGGACTCATATATATTGGAGAGATGTCATTTCATCTCTCATCACCACTCAACTTGGGATTTTTAGCCTCCTTAAAGAGACTCACACTTCTTGTTCTCTTTGATTATTATATCATTAGATGCATTTTAACATTTGGAGGCAAATTTTGGATATATTTTGGAGCTATTTATTGGCATAATGCATGTATTTACTACATAATTTTCTTGTAAGTACTTCTAATTATTGAATGATCTATTTCCTATGTCTAATATATGGAAATATTGATTCTACATGATGATAAAGTTTTGCCCTTATTTTTTGAAAACCTTTTATTTGATTATCTCTTAGAACCTCTTCTCATAAAGATCCATTATTCCTAGAGGTGGGTATATGCTCTAAGGGCATCAAATTTCAGCCTCCCTAAGAAGAAATTTGCACTATCTTTAACATATTTAACTTCGTATACCCAAGGGATAAGGCAATAGTCCAAGTCATTGTTCATCAATAACATTTTTCTTCCATCTTTTCTTCTTGTGAAATTTTGGTTCTTTCAAGGCTAGAGGAGGAACTAGTTCTTAGATAAAAGTTCTAGGGGAAGGGTTTTTTATGATTTGAGAGCCTAAAATCTAAGTCGACTTGGTTTTTCAAGAATCCTATCAGCTTAGTGGGCATACACTCATGTTTCATCCATATCTTCTTTTTCCCTAGGTGTTTCCCTTAAGAGGGAAAGTCTAGTTTTACTTCTGTCAACTTAAAGACTTATTTGAAGGTTTCATGAGCCTTGGCTTCGCTGATTTCATTGGAAAGGAACCTTTTCTCTTTGGGATTTTACCTTTCGAACTCCCATTATCATTAAATACATTAAACCCTAGTTTTTTCACCCCCCATTTTCTAGGTCTTTTCATAGAGAGCAAATTTCCTTGTTGGATACGTTCAACTTATATTTTGTGTCTCTCCTGAATGAGCCCTAGGGAGATATTAGTATACCTTAATTATAGCTTATCTATTTTATAATTGATATCTACCATTCTTACCAAGACTCCTAAAATGGGTAATAATCCATAATGAGCAAGGGGTATTGGTTGAGGTGACATTGGGTCTCTACCCCATTGTTGCCCCATTTTCTAGTCTATAGCTTGCAAGGTTTCCCTCTCTAAGACATAGTATATTTGGTGGAAATAGGCTCCAATAAAGGATAATCAAGTGCATCCAAGAAAAAAGGGAAGCTTCCAAGAAGGGGAAGAATTAGTGGAAAGGGGGTGAGGACAAAGATCCAACAACCAAAAAACAACAGTGTAAATATCCAAGGAACCAATCCAACCATTGTAAAAATGATAGTCATAGGAAGGAGAAGTGATGAAAGTTGCATCTAAAACAAAACCCAAAGAACAGAAAGAAATATACTAAGAAGAAAAATACCCCCACATATTTGAGTAATGAGGTGGAAATTGGGTGATATGCAAATGGGAAGATTATTTGAACATCTATGCAAGAGGAGGTGAATAAATGTAGGCTTCTGAAATAGGAAGAGAATGAAAGAACCTCAATCTTCAATATTAAGATATATGTTAAGGAGAAAATATTGATACTTTGTTTGAATCAATATCATAGGTGAATATTGTTGTAGCACAATTGGTCAAAATAATAATAGGCTTCTGAAATTGGAAGAGAATGAATCAATATCACAGGTGAAAATTGTTGTGCCAGAATAAATTAATATAACATAAAACAAATGCAATATATAAAATAAATAAATACATTTTTATTATTAAATGACTCAAAACAAATGCAACATTTAGAATAAATAAATATTTTGTTATTATCTACTGAATAAATGAATGCCTGATTACAACCTCTCATAACAGTGTGCCTAAATAAGGTGAATTAAATTCTACCCTAACATTAATTAAATGCATCAAGCATGAATTTAGTTTCGTCCATGAATTTAGTTTCGTCCACCCATGTTCAAATCCTATAAGAATGGTATTCACCCTAATATTATGGAAAACATGAGTTTAGTTGCATCAAGCATGAATTTAGTTTCGTCCATGAATTTAGTTTCGTCCACCCATGTTCAAATCCTATAAGAATGGCATTCACCCTAATATTATGGAAAACATGAGTTTAGTCCCATCCACCCATGTTCAAATCCTGTAGGAGTGACATTGACTGTACTTTGTGTCGGAAACTTGTTCATATAGAAAACCGATGCAGAACCCAAGTGTTCAAGGGCTAAAGGGCAATTCAGTAGTGGAAATCTAGCATCGAGGGCTAAAGACACTCCAAGAGTTAAGAGATGAAAAAGATGAAGAACGCTGCATGGGCAATTTGAACGCAAAAAACTGCCATGTTCAGTATCAAACCCTACATTTTCTGTATTTTGTTATGTTTTATAATTTGTTTCATTTCAGTACTTCGCAGTTCATCAATATTTTTACGTTGCTATCTATGTCCTTCGTTGTGCTGCGTTTTGGTTGCCACATGGTTCGAGAATTTTTTTTTATTGTATCATCATTGAAAATTTTGGATGTCCTAATATTGTGTTACCTGCTTTTGTTAATTTTATTTTCCCTGCTTTTGTTACAGTGTGGAGTGATCAACCTGCCAACGCAGATATTGGTGCTATCAAACTTTGACAGACCAGGCCAACTGACGGGCATGATTTTCCCAAGGGTATGTTGGAATTTTAAGATATGCAGTGCGAATCTGATTTCCTTTCCCCAATAAAAATGACACATTCTGATTTTTAGGATTCTGTTGCTGTCACGCCACAGTTGCCAACTCATCTGCATCTTCAATTGCCAGCTCAGAGCAGACCACAGCTTACGGAAACTGGCAACCAACAGCTACAAGAAATGCCTTTAGCAACCTGTCAATTTTCAACTCAGCTACAACACCAGCAGCAAAATCTACAGCCACGACTAATGCCTCTAGCAACTGGACAAGCTTTCCCCCCTTGTCAATCACAGTCACAAACACTGCCCTTTGCAACTGGGGAACCATTTCTCCCATCTCAATTTTCAAATGAAACCATACCGCCACCTATATCACATGGCCAGCAACAACAACAGCCACAAGCAATGCCTTCAGGATTTAGGTCAGCATTTGCCCCATCTCAATTTTCGAATCAAACTGTACCACTGTCAATGTTACTTGTCCAGCAACAGCCAGAAGGAATGCCTTCAGCAATGGGACAAGCATTCCCCCACCAATCCCAAGGTCAAGATCCTGGTTACCAAAGTTACGGAAATAATGTACTTTGATTATCATGATATCAAAAGATAGGCCGTAGGATATTGGCCTTTTTCTTTAATAAACATATTATTAGTCCCTGCCCTTCCGGGCTAGCAGGGACTATAGTAATCGATCTGTAAGGCTAGCATTATTTTGGCACGATAATCCACCAAACTTATATAACTTAAAACAAAGTTAGCTGATATGACACAAAAACCAACACGATATTTTATATTTTCTTATTCCTTTAACCAATGAGCGGATTTTCCATCTTATTTGGCCTCAAAATGAGGCATACGGGCAGTTATACGGGCTCAAAAGTTAGGACAAGTGAACATTTGACAGTTTCATGAACTCAGTTTCATGAACTAATGAACTAATGCTATGTTTGCATTAGCATTAATCTCGTAACATTTACTGTTAACCAAACTAACAAAACTTATGTACTTATGTTAAACCATAAGCATGGCGGCCCTGCCGTGTCAAACAATCCCAGTGCCGTGTCAAAACCCTAATTTGCATGAGAAATGCCGTGTCAAAACGGTAATTTGCATGAGAACAACGGCCTGCCTTAAATTTCTGTGGCCTGCAAAGAACCCCTGCTTTTGTGGCGTGGAAACTCCAGCACTGTGGCCTGCAAATAACCCCTGCTTCTGTGGCGTGGAAACTCCAGCGATATGCAAGGTCAGAGAAAACAAGCCGATATTAGAATACTATACACGCAAATATTAGAATACTATAAATTGCTTTTTCTTTTAATCTGTGCAGATCGATCAATCTGATATAATGATGCATTCCTTCATTCCTGTTTTTTTTACATCAGGACAAATCGGATCGTTCTACTGAGGTAGACAATAATACAGATGCAAAAATCAAGAAATTTCCCTAGAGAACAAGCCTTTACGACTTCTTTCTGTTTTAATCCGTATGCCTAACTGGAGGAGTAATCTCAGAGAGATGTAATAGCGTGGTTAATGGTGAATATGCTCGACACAATGACTTTAGTTTCTTTGTGAGTTTCATTCCAAAGTCAATTCTGAGTTATGTAATTTTTTTTTGTCCTTCTTTGATTAATTGCTTCCAGCTATGATTGATGGTTTACATAACTCTGCAATGCGTTTTCAAAAAACCCTAAACTCATGGTTTTGAGGTTTGCTATAATAATTGTTGGATTTTAAATGTATCGGTTCAATGTCCTCTAGGTCATATGTTTCAGGTAAGGCTTGTAACTATAGTTTTATGCAATTTTTTTTTTTTGGCCTAGATATTGCATAATCCAGATGTAGGTTAACACTTTCCTTTCCTAGAATTGCACGTACTAGAAGATAGAATAGCCCCTAAGCATAATTCGTTCAAGCATAATTTTACCGCAGAATTACAGTTTTGAGAAAAAAGAGCATTTTTGCCTTCTCCATGCCCGAATTCAACTGTTCAGGTAAATCCAACCAGTTCCACTGCAATTGCAACAATTCAAGCTAATTCTGAGTTTTCTAATAGCTGAGTAATTTTGCAAGCTGCAGATCATGCAGATTTGTTGTGAATCTTACTATCAGCTATGCAATTTTATATATCACGTGTATTATGTGGCATATTGCACATTTGCAACTAATGGGCGATTACACAATTTATGCAGGTACTGCAGAGACTTGGGAAAACAATGCAACTGTGGACAAGGAACATAAATATGACATTGTATGACTATGAATCCTTCGAATAAGAACATTATAGAGCGAAATCTAAAACGATTCAGCTTGCTCAGGATTCCAGGAATGAGACGATGCCTTTGTAGATATTGACTCGTCACTTGCACTTGACAAATTACTCTCTTTATGTACAGAGACAAAAATATAGACAGATGGATAGTGGTGAATCAAACCACTTGCGCTAATTTTTGAGGCTTGATAGTACCATTATTTGTATCTATATTCACACATTCCGATAACTTTGTTCTACTTGTACAGCAAGTTTGCAATTCTAAAAACTGAAAATTCATACTTTTGTGGATGACATCACACATGAAATCTAGCATACCTTTGAGTATAGTCTTGGAGAATTGCGTGAGTGCCATAAGTCCTGCGAGCTAGACTGTGACCTCAAGAATTTTCTGCAGGGGAAATTCCCCCTGCACCTCCTCAATTGCACTCGCTTACAGCACCTCAACCTCACTTCAAACTCTTTCACGGGTACGTTGCCGGATTTGTCCCCTTTGAAATCACTGAAACTTCTTGATCTCTCTTCCAATAGCTTCTCTGGCAAATTCCCTGTTTCAGTCGTGAATTTAACTAGTCTGATATCTTTAAGCCTCAATGACAATCCCTTAGACGTGGGTGAGATGCCCCAAGGCCTAGAGCGTTTGTCTGGGCTTACGTTGCTGCAGTTATCAAATACCAATTTGGAAGGAATCATTCTGCACTTCGTAGGTAACCTCACGAACCTAGTTGATCTGCAGCTGTCCTTCAATTATTTTTCAGGTATCATTCCTCCAGGAATTGCCAATCTTAAAAACTTACGGCGATTACAGCTTCTTTGATGCCTCCAGTAACATGATATCTGGAACGATATACGAGTTGCGTAGCTTGAAAAACCTGGTTTCTCTTCAGTTGTATGAAAATAATCTGTCTGGGCAGATACCCAATGAATTAGGATCCATGAGTTCTCTGAGAAACATCTCTCTGTACAATAATAATCTTGATTAGCAGCTACAACCAATTCCTCCGAGATCAGGCCTGCTGTAAGCGTCAAGTTGTTTTCGAATGGAATTAGCTACGCGTGCTCGACTGCTAAACATCGATGTCTGGTTTCCTCCGCCACGTTTCGCTCATGCACATCATAAATGGTCATACTGTATATGAATTCAAAAACATCCCATCAATTTTTTGCTATACATATTTTCTACCAAATTCTGAAAACATACATTCGATCATCTAAAACGACAGATGACGGTTAGAAATTTTTTATTGCAATCTATGACGGTGAGATAATTTTTATTGCAATCTACGCCGCGGGCACGTGTATGACAACCTTTTTAAAGTAATAAACAGAAACCTTTAAGTAAATCAAACCAAAAAATTCAACTGTAATTTTTATACTTGAAAATTAAGGCGGTGGATCAGCCCTAAGTAATTTTAATTTTAACAGTATTATATTCCAAAAACTAAAGTTGGGCAAGCCCCACATAAATAAAGCACATAAGTAATTAAAATAATTTAAAATAAAACATCATTAAATTCCCAAAATGTACATATTTCACCAAAAACATCATTATGATGAAACCTAAAAATGAAACTAGAGTAGATTACGTTGCAGACTTGATTATTTTTAAAATAAAAGGCAGTATGTACGTTTTCATGTTGAAGTTGTTTGTGAAGACCACAAAAGCTCAGTGTGGGCCGCTGGTGAACTTCCGTCTACCATTATCGAAGACTTTGCACATTCAATTTAGATTTAATGAGTTATTTAATGCACAAATCCACGAACAGGACACTCACGAAACGCAATCCTCCACTTCAATCCTCACTCTCATGGACTTATACATCAATGTTGACTTTGTTACAGGCTTCAACATTGGATTCATAGCAGCTGGCTAACTGTAACAACAAATTTCAATCCACGCTGAAAAGTATATGTCTAATCAGTACTATTAAACTTTACGTTTGATCCAGCTTCCCGGCTAAGGATTCACAAAAGGAATCTTTAACACAGAAAACTCTGTATTTGTGGATTTAATGAAAGAAACCCAAAGAAGAAGAAACAACTTATGTTTAAACAGTTTAAATTCCTTCGTCCAAAGAAAGTGAACATCGCAGGCGCTGCTTGTGGAAACTATGAAAGATTGAAAATAGTAAAATAGAGGCATATCATATTAAATATTACAGTCGCATATCATGAAAATTTGAACCAGACATTGATGATACAAAGTTCTTACAGTCATTAATGCTTTTGAAGTATAGAGCAAAGATGAGTATCGTTCCATTGCAATCGCTATTTATACATTGACTGAAGCTTTACGAGAGGGATGAACAACAAATCTAGCTCAGGACTGCTGAAAAACCCTTCAGACGGCACAGGACGATGGCAAGAAGTGGCTCTCCGCTTCCTCGGCGCAGGAGGACATGTCAAGAGCTCTGGTATACGGCACTCTTTCGCCTTTGGAGTGCCGCATTCTTCGCTATTGTCATTGCTAAAGCTGGAACAGCTATCTTCATCGCTAGTAACCCCGCTGCCGCTGTTCACAACGCGATTTGAACTCTGGACCAGGGGAGGCTGCTGGTGGCTGGACCAGCTAGGCTTTCAGTTGACAACATCGTGAATAAAAACCATGCACAGGGGAGGCTGCTGGTGGCTGGACCAGCTAGGCAGGGAGACATTGATGATACAAAGTTCTTATAGTCATTAATGCTTTTGAAGTATAGAGCAAAGACGAGTATCGTTCCATTGCTATCGCTATTTATACATTGACTGAAGCTTTACGAGAGGGACGAACAACAAATCTAGCTCAGGACTGCTGAAAAACCCTTCAGACGGCATAGGACGATGGAAAGAAGTGGCTCTCTGCTTCCTCAGCGCAGGAGGACATGTCAAGAGCTCCGGTATACGGCACTCTTTCGCCTTTGGAGTGCCGCATTCTTCGCTATTGTCATTGCTAAAGCTGGAACAACTATCTTCGTCGCTAGTAACCCCGCTGCCGCTATCCGCAACGCGATTTGAACTCTGGACCAGGGGAGGCTGCTGGTGGCTGGACCAGCTAGGCTTTCAGTCGACAACATCGTGAATAAAAACCATGCACAGGGGAGGCTGCTGGTGGCTGGACCAGCTAGGCGGGGACTAGCTGCCATGCAGCCTGCCTTGTTTATGCTAGTAGTACGAAGCTTCGAAACTCTCATATGGCTTTGGAGCTTTTGTCGTGGATGTTTAAAAGATGTTTTATTCATTTGAATCCTTGTATGTGTGTTTTTCTGAAAGCATTACATTACTGTTATTGAACATGTGTGTTTTTCTCAAAGCATTACATTATTGTTATTGATTTAATAGTTGAATAATTTTTTTTGGATGCTTCTTCTAAAGATATTTGAATTTTTAAGAGGTTTGTTTTTGCTTACTAATTTGATATTTTTGTTATATTATTATTCTTTTAAAATAATTGGATTTTATTTGATATTTTTTTTCCGACATATTCTCTTAAATTAAAAATGCTAAATGACTATGAACAATCCAAATATTGAATGTAAACTCCAAATATAGTATAGGATAGAAGAGGTACAATATTTAGATAAACTATCGAGAGAGCAATAAGGAAGCCCAAAGCAAAAAATGAAACAACACAAGATTATTACACTTTTTACAAGCCTTACTCACTTAGTGAGAGAAGCTTACAATCACTTGTTTATTTAGGCATGGCTTCTCTAGAGACTTCATCTCTACATATTTTCTTGAGTATTAAATGCCTCTAACTAGTTTTAAAAATTTGGGCAAAGGAAACATCTACATTTTTCTAAATATTTTTTTCCTTGTGTATGATTTCTAAAAAAGTGATTATGCTTTATTTGGGACCTGCCAATGGTCAAAACACCTGATTGACACTCTCTTTTTACCTCTTCTAGTGGTATGTGGAGACACAGATATCCTTCATTTGCTTCATGCCTCAACATTCTCCCACTTGAATCTCCATGAAGGAACATATAGGTAATCCTCACTCCAAGGCTGTGCATTAAGTTACTCCAAGGCCTACCAAGCTTCTACATAGATCATGCCTGTCTTTTGGCAATATCTTAGTAAGCATATCGGCAAGATTCTCAGATGTATGAATCTTTTCCAAATTGAAATGTCCTTCCTCCAACATTTGTCATATCGAATGGTACCTTAGGTCAATGTGCTTGATTCATGGATGGAATGTTGGGTTCTTTGCTAAATGAATAACACTTTGACAATCACAATACAACACATATTTGTCTTGTTTTTTCTCTAGATTCCTAAGGAATCACTACATCCATAACATTTATTTACAATCATATATTGTAGCTTTATATTCTACCTTAGTTGTGGAGAGAGATACTATATTTTTCCGCCTAGATATCCAAGACACACCACCACCTACAAATGTGTACAAATAACTAGTGGTGGAATTCCAAGTGTCGAGATCTTCAGCCATATCTTCATATGTAAATAGTTCAAGGAAAATATCATTATTTTCGAAACATGAAAGATAATGGCTAGTACTTTTGAGCTACCTAAAGAGCCATTTCATTTATTACCAATGTTTTCTTCCTAGATTAGCAAGGAATCTTCTCATACTCCCACTACATGTGCAATATCTAGCCATGTACATAGCATGGCATACGTCAAGTTGTAGATTCTAAAGCATAAGGAACCCTACTCATTTCTTCTTTCTCGTTTTCATCAGAAGGACATAAATTAGTGCTTATCTTGAAGTGGGTTGCAAGAGATGTATTAGTTGGTTTGCAATCTTTCATGTTAAACATTTAAAGCACCTTCTCAATATATTTTCTTGTGACAATCATAGTTTTTTGTTCTTTATACCACGAAGAATATTCATTCTATATTGCTACTTAAATCATCACAATATGGCTACCCAAATCATTATTTTCTCTATTAAGCAGCGTGTTTCCATGTCAAAGAATGAGCATGTCATCCACATATATCAATAATGTAATATAATTATCATGGCCATACTTCTTGATATAGACATAATGATAAGCTTGTAGTGTTTTAAAATTGTACATCAACATCAATGACTCAAATTTCTTGTACCACTATTAAGGTGTTTGTTTCAACCCATAAAGGATATTCTTTAATCTACATACTAGATTTTGTTTATCTTTTACTTTGAAACCTTCAAGTTGCTCCATATAAAACTCCTCCAATTCACCATGAAGGAAGCTGACATTGACATCCAGTTGTTCACATTATACATCCAAGGTAACAACAAGACCAAGAATGACTTGAAAGGATGAAATATTAACAACATGAGAATATTTCATTAAAACCAATGACTCCTTTTTGGGAAAAGTCCTTTAGTACCGGTCTTGCCTTGTACCTCTTATTTCCTCCACCCTTGTGCTTGAATGTGTATACCCACTTGTTTTGTAGGGCTTGTATTCCCTTTGGAAGCATCAGCAATTCCAAGGTTTGATTTTAAAATAGGGAGTCCACTTATTCTTCCATATCCTTCTTCCATTCCTTGTTATCATCATCCTACAAGGTTCTTGAGAAAGCTCAAGAATTCCTTCATCATCGAAAAAAACTTAGCTTGGGATGATACATTTGTGAGGGCTTATGAAACCAAGTAAACTTGTGAACTAATTGTGGTGGAGTTCTTTCTTATTAGAGCTATTGTAATGGTTGTCGCAATTGAACTTCTTGTAATGGATGTTGTGGTCGGACCTCTTGCAACAGACATTGAAAAATTTCTCCTTCTTTCTCATCTTGATCTTTGGCATGCTCACTTTCTTGTAGCAATGTAACATTTTCTTGTTGTTTTGTCAGCTTATATAGAACCTTATCTACCTCCATATCTCCTCTAGATCCGTTAAACATTTCTAATTGAATAAAAATGACATATATGCCTCTAATAATTAATGTTTTTACTAGATCCCATAGTCGATAACCAAACTCAACATCAACATATCCAAGAAGAATACGTTTAATGGATTTATCATACAGCTTGGTTCTTTTATCTTTGGGAATATGAACATATCCTTCAAATCCAAGGCTTTTGAGGTGAGAGTAGTTTGCCTTTGTAACATACCTAATTTACAACTATTTATTTTCCAGGGTATAAATAACACCCAATGATGTTTAATGTAGCCTAATTAATTTTCATTGGAATCTAAATATGATTTTCATTCACTTTTATATATGTGAGTTTTCCCATTTTTAAGTTCATAGTAAATACTACCCATTAATTAAAGTTGTTACACCTCAACTCTTTAATTAGTGTCCTTTTCTCCTTTTCTTTTCCAAAATTGTACTATGGTTACATGGTGGGCTATGTGTGTTAACATGTAAATGATATTTACACAAATAATTGTGCATGTGGAATAGCAACGTGCATGCCACACAATCTATGATCATGTCACTTATTTTCACTTCGGATGGAAGATATTTAATTCTCATCAAATCAATTTCCTCTTGTTATAAATATCCACAGTAGTACATTATATTTTTCTTGGTCGACTCTTAATTACTAATAGATGAACGAATTTGTATTCTCATGGACATATATAATTCAATTCTTGATATATTAGTTATACTCGGGAATGGGTCGAAACCACATATTTACCTTTGTCATAGATCTTATATTCACACTATAGTGTATTGCACCGTTCTATATATGGCCTTATGGTGTGTGTATTCATCATTGCAACATTTAATTTCTGATGATAAAAACATGTGATAAGACCCATCAAGGTGTCCATTAGATGTTTTTCTTAACTGTTACTTTGTCCTTGGTAAGATAATATTTAAAATCTATGTATGATTTCATATTTTTAACCCTTTCAAAAGTCAACAAAATCAAACTCATATTATCTAATTGATGTAATATTTTTTACATCTCCATCTACTTTTGCTATATCTCTATATAATAATGCTTTCCAAACTTGATATTTCACAATTTATTTTCAATGGGGTTTTAACACTTAAAATTACTTGTTAAAGGTCCTAGTGACTATTCTCATCCATGGTGAAATTTGACACAGTGCACTCTAGAATTATAACTTTACCTTTTAAACCACTTCCTCAGTTTCTAGGAAATTTGGGCAAGTGTTAAAGGTTTGAGAGATGTTTTGATAGGTTATTTTGTAAATCAAAATTACCTTTTTCCATGTACCCTAGATCCATGTCACACCCATGTTACTAATGTATGCTTCTCGAGATGGTCACTATAGATTTTTGTACATGATCCAATTGCTACAAAAGGATTCCTCTAACCCTACTACAAATATTGGAAATGACCCCACTCTAAGTTGTTGTTTCATTTTTTTCTTTTTGATGTGGTTTCTTCTGCTCATAGCATCACTCTGAAGCAGGACAAGATGCTTGGCACCTTTCAATGGTTACCATAACATCATAGGAATTTTAATCCCTGTTGTCTCTTACGTTTGAGGGTATTTACACTACAATAGTTAAGGAAATGTAGTGGGCTTCATTGGAGAGAAGTTCCCTTCAACAAATTTCAACATTTGATCCATCTAGGATATATTTTGATTCCTTGGTTAGTTTCTGAGAAAATTTCATCCCTTTGTGTGAGGTACTAAGGCTATAAATATCTTGTTTGCCCTGTCGACAAAAATTTCACTCGCGTGATCTTTCATCCTTGGTTTCTGTTGCATTTCGTGTTCACAACAAATTTAGAAAACATCGCTTAGCCATTTTTTTCCCACTATGCAGGTGCTTCTTGCCCTATGTACCCTAAAAGTGTTTTTTCTTCGAATTTGTATACCCACTTGTTTTGTAGGGCTTGTATTCCCTTTGGAAGGATCATCAATTCTGAGGTTTGATTTTAAAATAGGGAGTCCACTTATTCTTACATATGCCTCTTCCATTCCTTGCTATCATCATCGTACAAGGTTCTTGAGAAAGCTCAAGAATTCCTTCATCAACGAAAAAAACTTAGCTTGGGATGATACATTTGTGAGGGCTTATGAGGCCAAGTAAACTTGTGAACTAATGATTGTGGAGTTCTTTCTTATTAGAGCCATTGTAATGGTTGTCGCAATTGGACATCTTGTAATGGATGTTGTGGTCGGACCTTTTGCAACAGACATTGAAAAATTTCTCCTTCTTTCTCATCTTGATCTTTGTCATGCTCACTTTCTTGTAGCAATGTAACATTTTCTTGTTGTTTTGTGATCCTATCTAGAACCTTATCTACCTCCATATCTCCTCTAGATCCGTTAAACATTTCTAATTGAATAAAAATGACATATATGCCTCTAATAATTAATGTTTTTACTAGATCCCATAGTCGATAACCAAACTCAACATTAACATATCCCCGAAGAATGTATTTAATAGATTTATCATTCAACTTGGTTCTTTTATCTTTGGGAATATGAACATATCTTTCAAATCCAAGGCTTTTGAGGTGAGAATAGTTTCCCTCTGTAACATACCTAATTTACAACTATTTTTTTTCGAGGATATAAATAACACCCAATGATGTTTAATGAAGCCTAATTAATTTTCATTGGAATCTAAATATCATTTTAATTCACTTTTATATATGTGAGGGTTACCATGTTTACGTTCATAGTAAACACTAGCCATTAGTTAAATTTGTTACACCTCAAGTATTTAATTATTGTCCTTTTCTCCTTTTCTTTTCCAAAATTGTATTATGGTTACGTGGTGGGCTATGTGTGTTAATATGTAAATGATATTTACACAAATAATTGTGCATGTGGAATTGCAATGTGCATGCCACACAATCTATGATCATGTGACTTATTTTCACTTGGGATGGAAGATATTTAATTCTCATCAAAATAATTTCCTCTTGTTATAAATATCCACTATAGTACATTATCTTTTTCTTGGTCGACTCTTAATTTACTAATAGATGAATGAATTTGTATTTTCATGGACATATATGATTCAATTCTTGATATATTAATTATACTCGGGAATGGGTTGAAACCACATATTTACCTTTGTCATAGATCTTATATTCACACTATATTGTATTGTACCATTCTATATATGGCCTCATGGTGTTTGTATTCATCATTGCAACAATTAATTTCTAATGATAAAAACATGTGATAAGTTTTACCCCTCAAGGTGTCCATTAGGTGTTTTTCTTAACTGTTACTTTGTCCTTGGTAAGATAATATTTAAAATCTATGTATGATTTCATATTTTTAGCCCTTTCGAAAGTCAACAAAATCAAACTCATATTATCTAATTGATGTAATATCTTTTACGTCTCCATCTACTTTTTCTATATCTCTATATAATAATGCTTTCCAAACTTGATATTTCACAATCTATTTTCAATGGGGTTTGAACACTTAAAATTACTTGTTAAAGGTCCTAGTGATTATTCTCGTCCATGGTGAAATTTGACACAATGCACTCTAGAATTCTAACTTTACCTTTTAAACCACTTCCTCAGTTTCTAGGAAATTTGGGCAAGTGTTAAAGGGTTGAGAGATGTTTTCATAGGTGATTTTGTAAATCAAATTTATCTTTTTCCACTTACCCTAGATCCATGTCACACCCATGTTACTAATGTATGCTTCTCGAGATGGTCACTATAGATTTTTGTACATGATCCAATGGTTACAAAAGGATTCCTCTAACCCTACTGCAAATATTGGAAATGACCCCACTCTAAGTTGTTGTTTCATTTTTTTCTTTTTGATGTGGTCTCTTCTGCTCATAGCATCACTCTGAAGCAGGACAAGATTCTTGGCACCTTTCAATGGTTACCATAACATCATAGGAATTTTAATCCCTGTTGTCCCTTACGTTTGAGGGTATTTATACTACAATAGTTAAGGAAGTGTAGTGGGCTTCATTGGAGAGATATTCCCTTGAACAAATTTCAGCATTTGATCCCTCTAGGATATATTTTGATTCCTTGGTTAGTTTCTGAGAAAATTTCATCCCTTTGTGTGAGGTACTAAGGCTATAAATATCTTGTTTGCGCTGTCGACAAAAATTTCACTTACGTGATCTTTCATCCTTGGTTTCTGTTGCATTTCGTGTTCACAACAAATTTAGAAAACATTGCTTCTTAGACATTTTTTTTCCCACTATGCAGGTGCTTCTTCCCCTATGTACCCTAAAAGTGTTGTTTCTTCGATAGTCCAACTTTAGGTACCTCTAGACTCTCTGCCTAAGTTCAAATTATTTCATTGTTTACTATGACTAATTTTTATTTTTTTCATTCCTCTACCCAAGTGGTGTGCCTCCCCTTGTTATCTTATTCCTTGGTAGTTTCTCTATCTTTTTTGTCCTTATGATGCCATTGCAAATTTACCTTCACATGGAAATCAATCTCTCAATAGCTCACTGGAGCATCCTGTTAGGTTTTAACATATGCATGCTAATAGTTTGAATTTATACATTTGTGAGGATAAACCCTTTATGGTTATTGTCCTCTGAGGAGGCTTTCTCTATGAGGAAATACTACTAATCCCTAACATGCTTCTTACATGATTTTTTAATGCTTTGTATGGGTTCATTCTAGAGCTTCATGATGAAATTCACCGAAGAAGAATTGGAGCCACTTTGTTCCACAACTAATTTGCACTAGGTCATTTTATAACTGCATTTCTTTCTAGGTTGCATGTTATGTGGAAATGTCGGGGAAGATGGTGCAACTCACTTATTCCTATTTTGATTTTATGAGTTATGATGAGTTTACTTTGTAGCTCGGTCGATGGCCCACTCTAGAAATATCTATAATTTTAATCAACATTTCTACTGCATGTAGCAAAGTTTAAATAGTTGGTCATGTTCATCTCAGGTACACCAAATTCACATGCAGCTGTTTCAAGCTGATATTAGACGAGACCCTTAGCCCTAGATATTGTGGTTGTAATGATTTCTTGTACACTTAAAATCACTCTTAATTGTACTATTTTGAAATATTATGATGTCTCGCTTTAGTCCTTATGTTTTTTTATAAATAGGTTGCTAGATAGTTACCTATTTTTCTTCCAAGAGATAGAGATATCGCCTCACTAGTCTGAGTGGTTACTTAGGTAATAATAATTATATGTAACACTGCCTTATATCTTACATATAAATTTGTATATTGATGCATCAATTTATTTTGAAATGGATGCTTGATATGCCCACACCCATTTTGTTGATGTTTACGAAACAAGAACTTACTTTTGAGACTGGTTCACTTATTAGGACATATGTTTTTTTGTGCACCTATAGATCAAATAATTGTTTAGATTATTTTATCTATGTATCATAATTGATGATTACAATCTATGGAATATTTCTTATACAGTACTACATGCACCGTTTCTGGGGTTATATTCTTGTCTTAGATCTCTATTAGTTCTCTTCCTTACCTATGGATTTCCGATTCAAATATACACTAGAACGTGGGAGGATGGCGCAAGTCCCTAGGCTTCCATTTCTAACCAGCTCGCCTCTATTTATGCCTATATGTCTCCATATATCATATTAGAAATTATTTTTTTGTCCTTCAGCGTGTAATTGATAAATGTTTGCCTTAGCATTATTGATATGCCAAATTCCTCCTATGGAGTATAATGAATATTTTCTATTGCATTCCTGTCCTCATAGTGCTAGCTATAATGTATTGCTTTTAAATTCTAATTTTACACACTACTCGAAAGTATCCTTCACCCTTACTCTATCTTCCTTTCGTGTCCAAATAACTAGGATTTACCCCATATATCTATATATGAAAAGGTACATCAAATACTATTAATAATACATTATGTAGTCTAACATGAATTTGTATTAACAATACTTCTCACAAAATTTATTCCAATACCATACTGTTGCACAATTTTGAACTTGTAATCCCTTATTTTGATTTATTTAAAATGAGATGTTTAGCTATGTACATTTGTTTCAGCCCATAAAGGCTCTTCTTTAATCACAAACTAGATTTTGTTTATCTAAACTACTTTGAAACCTTCAAGTTGCTCCATATAAAACTCCTCCAATTCACCATGAAGGAAGTTGATATTGGCATCTAATTGTTCACATTATACATCCAAGGTAATAACAACACCAAGAATGACTTGAAAGGATGAAATATTAACAACATGAGAATATTTCGTTAAAACTAATACCTCCTTTTTGAGAAAATTCCTTTAATACCAGTCTTTCCTTGTACCTCTTCTTTCATCCACCCTTGTGCTTGAATTTGTATACCCACTTGTTTTATAGGGCCCTTATTCCCTTTGGAAGCATCACCAATTCCAAGGTTTGATTTTATAATATGGATTCCACTTATTCCTACATATCCTTCTCCCATTCCTTGCTATCATCATCCTACAAGGTTCTCGAAAAGACTCAAGAATTCCTTGATGAGTGAAAAAACATAGTTTGGGATGATACCTTTGTGAGCGCTTATGAGGCCAAGTAAACTTGTGAACAAATTGTGGTGTAGTTCTTTCTTACTGGAGCTATTGTAATGGTTGTTGCATTTGCACTTCTTGTAATGGATGATGTGGTTGGACCTTTTGTAACAGACATTGAAAAATTTATCCTTCTCACTCATCACTTTCTTGTAGCGATGTAACATTTTCTTTCTGTTTTGTTGGCCTATCAAGAACCTTAGATACCTCCATATCTCCTCTAGACCCCTTAAACATTTCTAGTTGAAAAAAAATGACATATATGCCTCTAATAATTAATGTTTTTACTAGATCCGTTGTCGATAACCAAACTCAATATCAACATATCCCAGAAGAATAAATTTAATGGATTTATCATTCAGCTTGGTTCTTTTATCTTTGGGAATGTGCACATATCCATCAAATCCAAAAATTTTGAGGTGAGAATAGTTTCCCTTTGTAACATACCTAATTTACAACTATTTTTTTCTCCAGGATATCAATAACACTCGATGACGTTTAATGAACCCCAATTAATTTTCTGTGGAATCTAAATATCATTTTAATTCACTTTTATATTTGCGACGGTTCACATTTTTAAGTTCATAGTGAACACTAGCCATTAATTAAACTTGTTACACCTCAACTCTTTAATTGTTGTCATTTCTTTCTTTTTTTTCAAGAATTATGCTATGGTTATGTGATGGGCTATGTGCGGAAATATATAAATGATATTTAGACAAATAATTGTGCACCTAGAACTGCAACTTGCATACCACCCAATCTATGATCATGTGACTTATTTTCACTTCACATGGAACATATTTAATTCTCATCAAAACAATTTCCTCTTGTTATAAATATCCACTATAGTACATTATTGTTTTTTTGGTCGACTCTTAATTTACTAATGCATGAATGAAATTGTATTCTCATGGACATATATGATTCAATTCTAAATATATTAATTATACTTCGGAATGTGTCAAACCCACATATTTACCTTTGTCATAAACCTTATATTCACACTATAGTGTATTGCACCATT
The DNA here is from genome assembly GCA_000404065.3 of Pinus taeda. Lineage (NCBI taxonomy): Eukaryota > Viridiplantae > Streptophyta > Pinopsida > Pinales > Pinaceae > Pinus > Pinus taeda. The sequence goes on along the minus strand of APFE030977128.1, from coordinate 722 downwards.
CTATATATAGCCTCATGATGTTTGTATTCATCATTGTAACATTTAATTTGTGATCATAAACACATGTGATAAGTTTTACCCATCAAGGTGCCCGTTAGGTGTTTTTCTTAAAAGTTACTTGGTCCTTGGTAAGATAATATTTAAAATATATGTATGATTTCATATTTTTATCCCTTTCCGAAATCAACTATAGACCATGGCATACATCAAGCTACCGACTGCACTTGCATATGGAACACAGGACATGTCCTCTTCCTCTTCTTGTGTCTTGGGACATTGTTCAACAGATAACATCACACCTACAGGAATAGGAACCTTCACCGGTTTAGTATCATGCATATTAAACCTCTACAATATTGTCTCAACATACTTCCTCTGGTTTAACGAGAGCTTCCTCTATGCCCGATCTCTTTTAATTTCCATGCCCAAAATATAGTTTACAGAACCGAGATATTTCATATCGAATTTGGAGGACAATTGGGTCTTCAAATCCTGGATAATTTCTTTGTCATTTCCAACCAACAACATATCATCAACATACAAGACCAGATAAATAACAGGGTCACCAATTAATTTAAAATACACACAATGATCTGCATTGCTTCTGGTGAAGCCAAGTCCCCATATTAATGTATCAAATTTTTGATACCACATCCTTGGTGATTGTTTTAACCCATACAGAGACTTCTTTAACTTGCATACTAGTTCTTTCTTACCCTTCA
>APFE030977127.1:109152-146593 GCA_000404065.3 Pinus taeda | reverse complement strand
TACTGCCAGCAAACATTTATAGTCTCGACAAGGTTATCTTTTAACCATTTAATCATTCATTGTTCCATCCATTTCATAGTATAATTTAAAAGAATGAATCCAAAAGATATCTTTCCACATATTTTGTATTGCTTTTTTCTCTTTTCCTTATTTCTTATTTTGTAAGATAAAAAGCCATTGTCCTGGTTTGGTGGCCAGCGGTTGACAATGCCATTCACTGGTTGTAATTTAACTGAACAAGCTAGCTTGTGATGAGACCCCTTGTCTTACAATTATTAGCCATTGCCCTATTTTGGTATGCAGTGTTGATAATGTCAGTTGAACTAGTCCCCTATGATCATGGTAAGCTGGCTCGTGATGAGACCTCTTATCTCTTATATCAAATAAATTTTAGAATTACACTCTGAAAAATCATAAACTTTTATGGATGGGGTGAATAATTTACTCCTTAAGAGATCATGGATGACAATTTTAAGAGTTGAAGATGTTAAGATTGGATCAGTCTTTGCTTTCTATTGATAACCTTTTTTAGGGTTTTAAAACTTAGAATTATTTACAATATTTTCAAGTTTTGAGAAGATTTTACAAAAATAAAAATGGTTTTCAGAGTTTAATTATACTTAATTTCCTAGAACTTTCTTCTTTTCCTTCAAGGCTTCCATTTATCAAAACTAAATATTAACACCATTTTTCTTTTAAGTAACCTTTTCAAAATAGTAAAAACCAATAGATGGCTATTTACAACTTTATTTTCCAAGAAAAAACTAAACTAATTATTCACACAAATATAGCTGAAAATTGAATATTTACAAAGTAAGAAGGGGTTACCTCCTCAAGTGAAGAATTTTTTCAAAATAAGCCCATTAACAGGAAGATAATCTCTCTTTCCTGATAGATCTTGCAATATGAATGTTGATGGGCCTATCTTTTCGATGATTTGAAATGGTCTGAGCCACATTTTCTGAAATTTAGTGTGTTTTCCTTTACCCCCGGATTTGTCCCATTTCAAAACAATATCACCAACTTGTAAAAATTTTGGGCCAGTGGAAGTTGTATCAAAAGAAGAATTAATAATTTGTTGATGCTTCGCATGCATAGTTCGGGCTTTCTCTCTTTCTTCTTCTAATTTCAGGATCTGATTATGTCTCAATTGAATAAAAGATAAGGGATTTTCTTCAATAAAATGCACTAAGGCTAATAATGGAAGTACTAAGTTTGCTAGTATGACAACGTCCTTTCCATACACTAGATTAAACGGAGAAGTGCCTATTGAGGCATTTTGTGTTATACGGTCTGCCCATAATGCAAATACCAAAGACTTATGCCAATTCTTATGATTCTAATGAATAATTCTCTTAATGATTTTGATAAGATTTTTATTGGTGGATTCTACTAAAGCATTACCCTGAGGGTAGTAGTTTGCAGAATGTTTCAATTTAAATCCTCTTTTCATAGCAAATTCAAGTATGGAATTACTAGAGAAATAAGATGCATTATAAAAAATAAGAGCGTTTGGTACACCAAACCTAGTAATGGTGCACTGGTCTATGAATTCAATGATTGCCTCAGAGTTTGCTGCCTTCAAAGGAATTGCTTCTACCCACTTGGTAAAGTAATCTGTGGCTGTAAGAATATACCTGTGCTGTTTGGATGAATGTGGAATAATTTCTCCAATGATATCCAATCCCCATTGTTCAAAGGGACTGCTCAATGTTGATTGGTTGCAAAGGAAAAACTGACTTTCTTTGTCTTCCACTGGTAGTTTGACATGTTCTGCATTTCCTTACATACTCATGAGTATCTTTAAATAAGGTGGGCCAATAATACCCAGCATGAATAATTTTGTGAGCTGTTGTATTAGCTCCAAAATATCCTCCTGCTAGACCATCATGTAATTCCTGCAAGACCTTTTGCGCTTCAGTTTTTTCTAAGCATCTTAACAAAATCAAATTATAATTTCTTCTAAAAAACACATCATCAACAATCATGAAGTTTTTTGCTTTCAGTCTTATGGCACGTTTAATTTTATAGGAAAGATTAGAAGGAGCATATCCATTTTTCAAATAAAATATCAAATCTGCATATTGGGATTCAGGATTGATGGTATTTATCTCCTTGATTTCTTCAATATTGTTGGTACCTTCATGTTCTTGAATATTAGAAGCTCGTGCTAACAACCTACAAAAACCTTGGCCTTTGACATTATTTGCTAGTATAATGTCCAAATCATATTCTTGTAATGCCATAACTTTCTCCCAATTCCCTTTGCACTAGTAACTGTCTTACTGCTGAAAAAGGGACTATTACTTTTGTGTGAGTCTTTAAGAGAAAGGGCCTAAAGTGTTTAATGGATTTGAATACAGAAAATGCTTGTTTTTCAACTTCAGAGTAATTAAGTTCAACACCTTGAAGATTTGAACTATAAAATGAGATTGGTGCTTCCAAGTTTTGATCATTGATTTGTGTTAATACTGCTACATAAGATGAATTAGATGCTAGAGTATATAAAATAAAATGATTTGAAAAATCGGGATTGTTCAATGTAGAAGCATTTATGATTGCTTGTTTGATTGAATCAAAAGCCTCATTTTCTATATGTCTCCATTTAAACACTGAGTTTTTCTTGATCATGATTTGTAATGGTAAAACAATCTGTGAAAAATCTGGAACAAATATTTTTACAAAATTTATTTAACCTAAAAATGATTGCATTGATTTTTCGTTATGTGGAAATGGAATATCAGAAATCTCTTTGATTCTATCTGGATCGATATAAATACCATCTTTTGAGACAATGAACCCCAAGAGTTTACCTTGGTCAAGAGCAAAAATGACTTCTTAGGATTCAGTGAAATCCCATACCTTTTACAATGTTCAAAGATTTGTTTCAAATCATGTAAATTATTTGCTCTTTTCTTAGGGAAGATAGTAATGTCATCCAAATAGACAACCACTGATTTATTAATTAGACCTTTGAATGCTATATCCGTTGCTCATTGGAAGGTAGCTCCAACATTAATTAAACTGCAAGGCATTTTTTGATAGGCATAAGTTCCCCACTTAGTTCTGAAAGTAGTCTTGAGTTTGTCATTGGGGTGCACCAAGATTTGGTAATATCCTGAAAAACCATCTAAGAAAGACATTAATTCAGAACGAGCTACTAAATGCAGAGTTTGCTTCATTGTTGGTAGTGGAAAGTTATCTTTTTGACTTGCCTTATTAAGATTTCTGAAATCAATGCAAATTCTAATGTCACCATTCTTTTTTCTCACAGGCACCAAGTTGGACACCCACTTTAAATGTCTAACAAGAAAAATTATCTTAGCCTTCAAGAGTCTGTTTAACTCAACTTTTATCTGACTTTCAAGGTTCGGATGAATTTTTCTTAATTTTTGCTGTACTGGTTTTTCATCAGATATCATTGGAATTGTATGCTGTACGATAGAAGTATCATATGTTTTCAAGTCATCATAATTCCAAGTGAAGACATTTTTATATCTATTGAATAATCTGATAAATGCAGATCTTTCTTTTGAAGTAAGTCCTAATCCCAGATTGATATTTTGTGGCTTGGCCTCTGTGCCAAGATTTATTAATTCAAATCTTAAAGTAGATCTTTGAAGCTTTGAATTAGTAACCTGTTTAAACCTATATTTGGTGTCATAAAGTTCTTCAAGTTTGACCACTAGTTTAGGTATTGAATTTTCTTCAAGTTTTTGCTTCATTTGAAGATCATGCTCACTTTCATCAATAATTTGATCATCATAGGATTTGTCAGAAGTTAAGAAATTTAAAATGTCGTCGTCATGATTGAATACTCGCCAGTTCGTGACATTATCGGGAACCGATAGTCTGAAAATTAACTCTACTGAAAATCTATTGGGACTATAATCTTCAGATGGAAGGAGCTTAGAAGCAACATTGGCTAGTAAATCTGCTACTACATTCTGAGATCTAGGAATGGGAGAAATATTAAATGCTAGAAAATGAGATACAAGGTCTTGTACCAAGGATTGATAATGTTTAAGGTGACTAGAAAGACAATGTATAGTATTGCTGACTTGCTTTATAACAATTTCAGAGTCACCGAACACTTTCAAATATTTCACCTTAAGACCTATTGCTTTTTAGAGTCCTTGAATCAAGGCTTCATATTCAACAATATTATTTGTGCATTCAAATTCTAATCTACATGATAGCATAGTCTTTTCTCCTTCAGGACTAACTAAAATACATCCTGCTCCTGCACAGTCATTAGATTTAGACCCATCAAAATATAATGACCAAAATAAAGGTCTATCTACAGTTTTATTTACAATTTCCTCAGCAATTTTAACACATCTTGATGTATCTATTTCGAAAAAAATTTCAATTTGAGATGTGAAATTATTAACTGAGAAAGGTGATGATTGAGCACTAAAATTATAGTACGAGTCATATGCTTCTCCCGATCAATCTTGATCTGATTTGGCTTCCATTTATAGGGAAGCCACATGTGAGACCAATCGGTAGAAATGTAGCCATGAAGTTTCTCAGACTAGTCTTTGCTTAAAATCAAACCATAAAACTCAGGAATATCAACAATTAATATATCAATTCTCTGAACCACTCTTGGATCAGCTGATAACCTAATGGTAACTGAGTTGATTTCTCCCAATACTTGGACCTTATTTCTATCTAATTGGACAATATGCACTGCAGACTTTTGGGGTTCAATTTAGAACAAAATGTAGCTGACATTATATTTGATGAAGCCCCTGAGTCTATCAAGCAATTGTGTAGATTTCTATTATAAATCTCGTAAGTCAAGAGAAAAGGAGGAGTATGGGAATTTGATCTATCTCCGATTAGAACAGCATCAGTAGCTTCTACTCTACCAGCTGGTGGCTTACCTGTCTCATTAGCAGCTTTGGACAATACAACATTCAGAAGAGGAGAAGAAGGTACTGCATTTAATTCATTGAGCAACAATTTTTGTTGATGTTTGAGCTTACTAAGCTCGAATATAGTGATATTTGCTCTCGTTTTTTCACGTCTTCAATGATGTTGTAATCCAGAGTTTGCAACTACTAATGTTTTAGATGATGAAGGTGGATTGGAAGCTGATGGCTGATTTTGAGTAGGCATCGCTGTAGATTTCTTTGTGGGAACCCTTTCTTTAGTAGTAGTACACATGTTCTTTTTCTTTTGAGTCGCTTGAACAGGTTCAAGAGTTCCTTTACTCCTGGTACTTACTGGAAAAGTTTCCTGTTCATTTTCAATATTAGAATTAGGCAAAATGAAGTCCCACATCCCATGATATTCCACAGCTTCCTCTTTTTCAGTTTCGTCAGATGATAAGGTTGTATCTTCTTCTTCATCGTTCTCGGGGTCTGACTTTGCGTTGGATATAGCATTAGGGGGTTTTTATTCTGGTTTCTTAAAGTTTCTAAATGGCTTCTTAGTTGAGGTCTCAACTACTTGTTTCTTAATTTCTATCATTTCATTTGACATAGTTTTTAGAACCTTTTGGAGACCTTCATATCGTATGGATCTTTAGCCATTTTCTTCTTTGAATAATCTTTGAAGGTAAATTTTTTAGGTTTTCGTTCTTCATGAGCAGCTTTCTTTTCTAAGGCGATGATACATTTTTCCATGGCAATTGCCTCTTTCATATTGTTTGCTAAAGTAGGCTTTGCAGCTTTATCCACAAAGATAGCTATGTTTGAAGGCAAGGTTGATATGTACCATTCACTTCTAACTTCTTCACTAGGTTTTGATGCAGTAGGAATCTTATTTAAGAGTTTATTAAATCGTGAATTGAACTCTTTTATAGGCTCTCTAGATTCCGTTTTAAGATTTGAGAGATCGTTGATTAACGTTGCTGTGGACCTGTTATCACTAATTTAGTTAAGAACTGTTCTTGGAAAATATTCCAACTAGTAATGGATCCTGATGGTAACGAAAAGCACCAAGACCCAGTTGATCCTTGTAGGGTATACGAGAAAATCCTGACAACCACGTCTTCTTTAGTAAATCCTTTTAAATTGAATGACAACATAAAGTTGTTTATGTGTTCATCTGCCTGTACACCTGCATCTGGGTTGAATTTTGGCAACCATTTCTCGGGATGAGCTGGCAGTTGGTTCAAAGGTGTAGGCATTGTGATTGCACCAGGATTGTTCTATGGGTTCTATGCTATTGTTGAGCTATTAATGGATGATAATGCAAATGAGGTTCCAAGGGGTTGAGAAGAAGAGGATATTAAAGTTCCAAGTGGTTGAGAAGCAGATGTTGAAGTTCCAGTACCCTGTTGAATGACAATTTGGAGTGGGGGAGTGGATGGTTGACTTTGCAATGGAGAAGATGAAATGGATGATGATGATGAGAGAGTTTCACTATCAGACCCTTCAGTTGTCTTCCTTGCAATTTTTCTTTTAGGCAAAGGGAATTCAGTAGGTTCAATACCAAGCTTTTCACTTTGAAGTCTGATAAGGGGATGAGAAGGAATGAATCGCGAAGTCACACTGCCTTGGGATAACTCAGATTTCTATGGAAATATTGAGAATCCTTGAATTTTATGAATTAGAGACTGTACTTCAGGATATTATAGAGTTGATTTATCTGAGATGTTTTGGGGTTCAACGGTGGTTGTTGTTTTCTCAACTTCTCTCTTAGAAACTGGAGATTTAGCATGCGAGGGAGAAGTCAGAGGTGAGGTGGAGAGAGATTTACTCAAAGAATGGATTATAGATTTGGATTTGCTCGCCATTCACAATTGAGGCCCTCCTTCTAGCGCCAAAAATGTTGATGCCTCGAAAATCATTGCATCAACATCGGGGAAAACTACTCGGTCTAGACCTTAAAGTAGCTTCTTTTCCTTTTGGTGTGGTGGGTCCGACTGAATATAATGGGACTAGTTTCCCAATGATATATAAGTGGGATGGATAAGTGATCGATTTATAGTATCTAATGAGTATGGCAAATAATCTATTCTAAAATGAAACAATATAAAAATGACTAATCTATCTCGAGAAGTCTTTCTCCTAGTGCAATTTTTGATGGTTCTTATTGACAAGTAAACATATACATGACTTACTCATGAATAAAAATATTCATTCATATGATAATTACTTTTTTCAAGTAGTTAAAAAAAGTAATAATTAAAACATTATCACGCTAATCATTATATATTACTAACACACATATATATGAAAGATAACAACTCTTAAACATTCAATAGTGATAAGTCAAATAATTGTTGTAAGAACATATACATATATCAATAATAGAAAAATAAATAAATGTTGATTCACATAAAGGCATGAAGCAAAAACACAGATAGTAGTACCGCATGCATTTGAGTCTCCTCTGATATAAATCGTATTCAGATCCTGCCTTTTAACTTGGGAATACTTTCACAAGAAGCAATAGTGCATATTAGTGCAACCTCCGATTCAAGTCTTAATAGAAAAATTTGAGGACGCTTTCTAAAAACATGAAAGGATCTATAAATACTACTTAAAATAACAAACTATGAAAGAAATATGCTATGCGTTGGTATAACCAAATCATAAAAATGTGAAAATCATCTTGAAATAGACATGCTGTGGTCGGTAAAAAATGGTTCACTGTATTGGTTGATCATCTTGTGATTGGAGCTGACAAATGGCGAGCATCGGCGGGAAGTTCTAGTGGATGACTCATGCGTGAGTGTAACTGAGCGATGTATGTGGCATCAGTAAGTTCGAGAATCATGTGGCCAATCGCATCGGTGAGGCATTTCATTGCTGCCCACTGACTATATGGTTTAACAAGGAAAAACAAAAAGGTTTCCCATGTTAAACTTTGAATACCTGCGATCAATTTGTCCCTCTGCTCCAGCTCCTGTTTCCACATCTGTTCTAATCCTTTTACTGGTGGAAGTTTTCCTGGAGAATACTCTGTTATTAAATTTGATAATTAAAGACTGTTATTAATTAAGTCAACCGGGTTGTTTGTTGCCGTTCTGCATCTTGATGTTGCTCTTTTAGCCTTCATTAGCTAAGATTTAGTAAATAGAATTTTTTTACACAATTCCTGGATTTTTGGTAGATTAGCAACTTTTCCCTCTTTAGATTCTTGCCAAGAGAGAAAATTTGTTAATCTTTCATCCGCTCTTTCCAAGTCTAGTCTCACATCTACTGATTGTCAATCATAGATGATGAAGTTTCACACAGAGGAAGAATCAATGAGATATTATGACATAGTAGGCTCAATTGCCTAGACAATGCCCTGGTAATTTGTAGAGCCTCAGATCTGAATTCTCCCACTTGGGGATACTCTTTGAATCATTCTTTCTGAACTGTCAATTGAGTGACTTGTTCTTCCTTTGATTTACTCAGTTGTTCATTTAATATCTTCAACTTACTCAATGCTTGGGATAACTCCTGTTGCTTATGAATTGCTTGCTCATTAATCCTTTGCTTTTCCTTAAGCAATTGCTCATTCAATTGGTCATTTAGCTGCTTCTGGACTGCTAATTGTTGTTCCAGTTGTTCTATCTTCTGTTGTTTCTCCTGTGCCTGTGCTTCTAGCAAACTGATTGCTTGGTCTTTTTCTTTTAGTAAATTATTGACCTCCGATGCTTTATCCATTGTGGCTGTTGTGTATGCTCTAGCATACTGAGAAAGTTTGGTGAGATCTTCAGAAAGATTAACTTCCTCTCTCCATACCACATTCATCATATCCATTTGTGAAGTCAAAAGAGGAGACTGATCAATTTTCCTCTTTTTCCTTTGTCTTTTTATTACAGCCCTATGCTTAGGGCTGTAGAAGACATCTAATGGTGGTATCTCTTCTATGTGTAAAACAATCTCATCGGAGGGATTTTCAAGGATTATTTCTAAGTCCTTATGGATCATGGGTGGGCCGCTTGTTCCTTTAGTCGAAACTATGTTGATTACTGATTTCTGAGTAGTGGTCACATCGGGTGTGCTGAATCCTTGAATGCTCTCAATATTACTAATGATGGAATGAAATTGTTGACATTTCTTGATCAGTTTAGGATCAACATAAATGTTTGAATCGAGGGGTTTGCTACTTGTTTCTTGTCTCTGCTCCTGCTCTGGCAACTTTTCCTTTTCGGGAACCTTCTCCATTACAAGAGTATTATCGGCAGCTTTCTGTTTACTTTGACTCTATGGCTGAACTGTTGGGGTTGTAGCTAATAAATCCAAAGGCAAAGTTTGCTATCTCTGGGCTTTGAGCCTATTGAATTTTTCTAGTCCTTCTTCTCCATATTTGATACTAGCCAACCCTTTAACCTGATAAAATAGTTCAGTTGAAGAAAACAAATCATCAAAGTCATCTTCTTCATGATCAAATATGGTAAGTTTAGCTTGATAAGTAACATTATAGGCAACTTTCCTTGGGTCATGTTGCCTATTTGGGATGGTTGCAAGATTTAGCATCTTGGAATCCCTCAGGGTTCTTGAAGTTCCTTCATCTGTTATCTGATATGCTAACTCTCGGGCTAACAGTTTATTAGGAACATATAGAGGAAGAACATGAGGTTTGGTAAGACTGCCAAAAAGCCTTACATAAGTGAATTTCTCCTCTTTGAACCAGCTACCCACTATTATTAGGTCAATTGCTGCTTCCTGAGATATCCTAGGGGTAAACTTATTGAAGATAGAATAGTATACAGGTAGGACAAAACCATTGCAAATTTTGTACAAGTGATTCTTATAGTGGGCCTTCCACAACTGTTTGTAATAGATATGAATAGGATTAGGATCATGGGAAGTCCACTTCCATCCGAGTATGGGGTATTCAGAATTAAAACAAATGATGTCAAGAATAAATGCACAGTAGTAAAAATGAGGAATGGTCTGGGAAGTTGCATACATTTTTCTTCTGAATTCTAGTATCTTAGTGGCTATTCTATCAGATAGAATATTTGCCCAATCCATAACAAAACCATGAATCACAGCTTCCATTAACAAGACCATATCTATAGTAAATCTTGTAGAATCATGTTGTCCCCATAGTCTACACATCATAGCGCTAGCATAACAATAAGGAGAGGCTAATGAATCAACATAATACTTACCTGATGACTCGTGCTTATGTTTATTCAGGAAATGCCTCCATTGTCTGATCAGGTCCGATTCCAAGTCATTTTCTTTTGCAAATGCTTCTAGAAATGCCTTGTTATAGTTCTTCTTGGGCGGAGGTAGATGGTACATTTGCATGAGATCTTCAGGTTTGAATGACCCGAATATTCTTCCATCAACCGTGGAAAATGTTCGGTCTGGAGTTGGGATTTTCTTGACGACCCATCTAACCACATCAGTGTATGGAAAATTTTTGGCCCGCGCTGCTATCCTGTGAAGGTATGAACAGGTCAGTTTCTTGAGAGTTCCTTCTGATTTGCTGGTGGAATCGGCTGTGGTTTCCTCTTCCAGTTCTTTGGGCTCCTTTGCTTCTATCAAATTGTAGATACTTTCCCAGCTCACATTTCCTAGATCGAGGCATGTTGTATATGATATTAGTCCATTCTTTCTCAGCTTTGGTTCTTTAACTACAGGAGGTGCCTTGGGCTTCTTAGATTTCTTCCCCATATTTTCTGGTTTCATGAGTTCAAAGAAACTCTGCACAGACAATTACAAACCGTAACACAGGGATATTGCTGCTGAAAGTCAATACAAAAATGAACGGAATTAAGGAAATTGACATATGATAAATCAGATGCAATTAAGAACCACCACGGGTGAAATCCTTGAAGGATTCACTCTTAACTGTGAAATTAATAACCGTTCAAGCAACCAATCACAATGAATAAATACCATAAATATCCATCGCATCAATCATATATGAATGCTTATCTCAAGCGTGACTTTGGATTTCCTTGATCGGTGATCAGCGATAAATCGCAGATTGCAATCGGGAGTTTCAAAAGGGTAAGGCTTCATTACTTGAGACAAATATCTCTGATTACGATAAAGTGAAACTATAATAAGGCGAGGTATGTTTTTATTAAATTGGTTTGATTTATTAGTTTTATAAGACTTATGCAAGCAATCCATTTTCGCGAATGATTTATTCTTAAGATGTGCGCCTTATTTATTAATCACAATCGAGGGTTCGACTTGTGCTTTAGTTCTTTGTCATATGATACCTCCGATTGCCGATTGCGATTACCTTTATTAGATCAGAGGATTTGATGAGGACCTTTTTATGTGTATCCCTTTATGGTTGTGATAAGCGATCTCTGATTGCTTTATCACAATGTAGAATTATTTATGATGTTTTTTAAAGGAACACTTTATACTTTATTCAAAAGGCTTTAAGAATGAATTAATTACATTCAGCCTTTTGATAAAGGTTTTTCTTATAATGAGGTCAATACCGGGCTTATTTATCAAATCACAAATCTCACTAAGTTTATTTAAAAAGGGACCCATTTCTTATTAAAATTTTTGTGTAAAAGTTTTTTTAGAAATGGGGGGTTGTTGTACAGGACAACAGAACCCTGCATCTAACAACTTTTGTAACTCTTCCTTTACTATGTCCTTGAGGGATAGGTTTATTATCCTCTGAGGTTGGCACACAAGTTTGTGTCCCTCCTTGATGTAGATGTCATGAGTACAAACTAAGTGATGCACCCCCTTCATTTCGTTATAGTTTCAAGCAACAAAGGCATCTAAGTGTCTCTCAGCATCTTACACAATTTCTATTCTTGGTTGGCTGAGAGAGAGGGGTTAATTTGCAAGGTTCTAGATGGGCCAAATTCTACAACCTTGACATGGGCATGACTTAGGGTTAACTGAGCATAATTCAGTCCAAAGATTACTCTCAGATATTGGGGGGTTCGTTTTGAAGGATCTGGTCAATGATGTCACTTTCATTAGGCTACCCCCCCTATAACAACATCTAGGGTACATATTAGGTAAGATGTTGTATGATACACTTCATCTTCCTCCTCCTCTTCTAGTCACAAGGATAAGTCATGCTCAATGGATGACTGAGAAGGAGGATACAATACAATTTGTTTGGACAAATTCCCATTCTTAATTGTCATGTTCCCATCCCTGCAACTAATGTAAGAATCAACAGTGGCTAACCATGGCCTTCCCAAGATGAGAGGATAACCATTGAATTTAGTTTTGGGCTAGAGAACCAAGAAGTTAGTAGGATACTCCTAGGAGTCAAAGGAGACCATGACATCCTCAACAACTCCCTCAAGAGCTACTGTGGATGTATCTGCAAGTTGCAACACTGTAGTGGTTTTTCTTGAGGCTCCTTGGAGATTTAGTATTAGCATGGTTTATTTAGTCATCACATTGATGGAAGCCCCAAGATCAATCAGGGTATGAGGGACAATGGTGTCATCAAAGTGCACATCCACTACTGGACTTCCAAGGTCTAATTATTTCAGACAAATCACTCTCCCCAACATCAAATTAGATAATTGACCAATAACATTGATGGTGGGGGTGTTTCTTCTTCTTCTTCTAGGGTGTTTGAAACATTTTTCCTTGATCAACTTATTATAGATTGGAACATCCTTAATAGCCCGGAGAAGGCGTATTTTAACACACAGATTCTTCAATTCTCCCAGGAGTTCAATCTCTTTTGGGGTGTGATGGCTAGGTTGGATCATTCTCTCAGGAAAAGGAGGTGATTTACTTGAGGGGTACTCTCTTCCTTTCCCTCTTCAAGTTCTTTAGGTGGAGATGGAGGTTGGTTATCTGGAAGCACTCTTCCAGACCTAAGGTTGATTTCTTCGATCTCTATAGCATAGGTAGGATTAGATGTCTCTCCACTATAGCCCTGTTATGCCTGCTTGTTATTTGGATTCATATTGGGTTGATCAAGCATATAAGGTTGCTTGGGTGGAGTAGGATGAGTGAGTTGTTGTTGAGGTGGAGGTGGAGGCAGTAAAGCATGAGGTGGTTTGAGTTGAGGCCTCCACCCTTATGATGGGTTGTTCCATTGAGGAGGTTGGGGGGCATATGGCTGAAATGGTTGATTGCCATGTTGAGGAGGATACTGAGGAGCATAAGGCCAAGAAGGAGGTATGGACCATGATGGATGAGTGGAAGAGTACAAGGGTGGAAAGGGTGTATTCTAGTTGGGATGGTAATAAGAGTAAGACACACCTTGCATGCCCTGCTGGTGTGGCCGAGGTCCTTGAGGCCTCCTTTAATTTATAAAGCAAAGTTTCTCAGCCCCACCTTCTACCCCTTAGTATACAAATTTTAAACTAGGCAAAGAAGGGCATTTATCTATGGCATGCTTTTCCTCACAGACCAAGCAAAGCTTTATGACATTTAATGGGCATTCATATATGGGGTGCCTTCTAGTGCATTTAGGGTAGAAAATAGTTAGGGCTCTCTCTGCTTCCTCTTGTTTCCTCTTGATCTACATGGTATCCGTTTGCAAAGAAAAGGTACATAACATTTCACTTTTAAAGTCCCCCAACATGTTCCTAATATCATTCTTAATGTATTTTGTGGAAGGAGAGGAACTGATCAAGCCTTGACTAGCCCTACCCTTTTTTCTAGCAGCCCTAGAGTGATTTTTGAACCTATTTTAATGTCATCATAGATTAACTAATAGATATATCCCCCATATAGCATGTTGAGGATTTCCAACATGTCCTCTCTAATCCCTCAGAGAAGAACTATCTTGAGTGATTTAGGATCAAGGGTGCATCTGGCCCTCCTATAACTGAGTTGAAATCTCTCCTCATTGTCCTCTAGGGATTCATCACGTCCAAGCGTCATTCTAAAGATTCCTTCCTTGGTTTATTTGGACCTACAATAGTCCTTGTACTTGTCATTAAAGGCTTGTTGCATTTCAGTCCAAGTAGTGATGCTACCCCCAGGCAAACCCATAAACCAGCGCAAGGTTGCATCCTTAAGGGTAGATGGGAGTAAATCTAGCTTTTGGTCATTAGAGGCATAGTAATAGGTCCTACATACAACAACAAATTCAAACATGAAGGTATTAGGATCCTTAGAGGTTAATCCATGGAAGTGTGGAAGGGAAGTAGGGTTTATATTCTTCATTCTAGCCTCTCCATTAGTCTCTCTGATAGGGAAAACCTCATTGTTCCTATTTTTAGCCATGGTTTGGGTAGGTGAAGTGGGTTCTTCTTCTTCCCCAATAGCTTCTTCAAAGATCTTAGGTTGCTCACCTAGAGGGTCTTCTAACTCCCCTGTAGTCAGAGAGGGAAACTAACAATCCTGAAGAAGAGTGGATGTTGACTTCTTGAGGGTGTGGAGGTGTTTGGTAAGAATTTTCCTTGAGTATCTCTATTCTTACGAAGCATGAAATAAAATTTGTCTCTTTTTCCTTTATGTTAATTTTTCAAAACCGTATGAAAAACATAAAACAATGCTTAAGCAGAAATAAAATCTACCTAGACACCTCCCCGACAACGACCTCAAAAAGTGATGAGCCCTCGTATCGCACCAAGAGTGTTGCAACTCCCAAGGGCTCGTCAACTCTATTTATCAACTCCGTGTTCGTACAAACTTTGAGGTGACAATGCTATATGCCTAGCAGATGGGATTCCACTCATGACACCCTCAACTAGGACATTTGATTAATATTGCTCCAAGACCATTCCTCCTACTGAATTAGAATGAAAACTGGCTAAAGAAAGTGAAATTTAGAAGCTACCTCTAACTGTGAAAAGGAAAATTCTATGAACTTCAACTTGCAAATGCTATTGAATCAAATCATGAAAATCCAAGAGCTACACTACTTGTAGAAAAGAAACTACATTAACTCGTAATAAACCATCTATCTACAAAATCTATATGTAGACAATAAGCTAACCTACCAAATCATAACTCAAGATTCCATGTATCATCTATATAGCTCATACTTGCATATAAATTAATGTTCTATTTGTGCCAAATCTGTAATAAAGAAACTAATGTTGTTCTATTTTGCAGTGAAGGAAAAGGAGGATTTGGAGTGGCCTAGGTGCTTCCCTTGAACATGGATCCACAACTAGCGGTCATCCTACTTCTAAGCTAAGTCCAAATTTCAACAATGGTCAAAACTGTCAAAGAAATAAGTTACTACAAATGTGCTACAGGAGGTTGTTACAGGATCCCTGTATTGCTACAGGAAGGCCTGTAATGCTACATGAAGGCTATCAAGAAGGTTTAGGAGGTGAAAATATGGGTTCAAGGGATGGTAAAGTGCATGTAGGTTGAGGTAAATGGATGAAGGGTGAAAGCCCATAGCCAAGATCAAAGCCTTTTGAAGTCCTGTTTTCCACTAGGAGAGCTGCTCACGGTGGTATAGGGAAAAGATCTCAAGAACAAAACTTTGAAGACAAAATTTGGGATTCATAAAAGAGGGGGGTGAAGGCCAAGATGGAGGTTCTAGAGGTGCCCAACAACCTGCAAATCAAAATAACCCTTCAATCATCACAAGCATATACCCTTTTATCATTGTCAAAATGAAACAAGTAATAGTGGAAAATATGAGTTGAATTTAGATGCCATCTAATCTATACCAAAAACTTTGATCTAGTTAATGAGTCAACTCCTATGCTACAGTAAGCACATGCAAAACAAGATGAGTAACATAAATCTTCTTCCAAGGAATCATAAACCTAGTATTTTTGGGATGTGATTGTAGATCCTTCTATTCATGCTCCCATGGGAGAGATGAGGTAGAGGTTGCAATCACAGAACTTTGATGGGTTATTTTCTAATGAAATGCAAGAAACTAATAAGCACTATGAACCAAAAGGAGATACAACTACATAATAGGGACCTAATCCACTGAGGTTGGGCCCAAACCTAAGAGCCTCAACCTTCTGGAACTAACTCAGTGATGAACCAGTAAGAAACTTCTCATTATCATTACATAAATGTCTAATAAATCATATAATTGTAAAAAATAACAACACTAAGTACTTTAGCTCAATAACTATCTAGCTAGAAAAAAACTCGAATCCCAATGAACTCTTTTACATGTTTATTTATACAAGAGGGTAGCCACTAGCAGCTCTTTAGAAAATAAGAATGTTTGTCTCTCATAACTCAAGAATGGTGGATCTTGATCTTCATTAACTACACTTTCTTGGCTGCTAATGACCTCGAGTTGATGAGATAGAGTGTTGTGATCTTTGGATGATTGAAGGATTTAAGGAGGTGGACAACCTCCTAGAATATCTCCCTGCTGTCTACTTCGAGCCCCTACATGGAAATTATCTAAAAAATGCTCCATTTCCTGCAATTAAACCATGTTAGGCCACATGACATAACAAACATCTTTTACCCTTCTCACTAAGCATAATATAACAAAAATTGAAAATAAATGTGAGAAAGAGATAGTTCTAAAGCTAGATGATGGCATCATGACCCTTATAATGTACCTATTGATGAGGTCAGATCATCACTCGAAAAAGATAAGAGCTATCATGGAATGGGAAAGTCCTAGAAATGTAGATTAGGTCAAATCATTCATGGGGTTAATAGGTTACTATAGGAGGTTCATTAGGAACTTCTGACTGATTGCTTATCCTATTACATCCTTGTAGAGAAGTGGCAGAGAAAGGGAAAGAAATTTGAATCGATAGAGGAATCTGTAGCAAGTTTTGAACAATTGAAGCATTTGTTGACAAATGTTCCAGTTCTCAAGATTGCAAATTTGGATAAAGAGTTTGTGGTGTTTATAAATGCTTGCAAGGGAGGACTCGGTAGAGTCTTGATGCAGGAGGGACAAGTAGTATGTTATGAGTCAAGAAGACTGAATGAGCACGAGCAGAACTATGTGACACATGATCTTGAGTTGGAAGCTATTATTCATGCATTGAAGATGTGGAAGCACTATATTCTTGGTAGGAGGTTTGTGTTGATGCGTGATCACAATGGGTTGAGGTATCTATTTGATCAACCGAATTTGAATGTCAGGAAATCTAGATGGTTGTATACCCTTAGTGAGTTTGAAATTGAGATCAAATACATTAAAGGAAAGGAGAATATAGTTGCAAATGCTCTCAATAGGAGAGTGTAGTTAAACCATGTTGTAGCTATGAGTTCATATGGGAAAAATTTACAGGATCAGATCTTATAGGCAAAACAACACGATGATAGGTACAGGGAGCTTAGGCACAAGTTATAACATGGTACATGGGAACATGATGTGGAGTATCATCTCACGTCAGATGGCTTGTTGAGATTTAGGGACAAGATCTATGTGTCAGATGACAGTGAGCTCAAGAAGCTTATCTTGAGGGAGTTTCATGTCAAGCCATATTCATTTCACCTAGGATATTAGAAGATGTTGACAGTTGTGAAGAAGCTATACCATTGGCTGAATTTAATGAATGAATTCAATGAGTTTCTCGCTAGATATTTTCACTATCAGTAGATGAAAGTTGAGTGTAAGCACCCAGCTAGTTTGTTACAAACTATTATGATTCTAGAGTGGAAATGGGAGGCCATTTCCATGAATTTTACTACATGTTTGTGAAGGACATTGAAGCAAAATGATTCCATCATGGTTGTGGTTGAAAGGTTGAGAAAGGTAACTCACTTCATAGTGGTTAAGTCTACTTATTCAACTAGTGAGGTAGAACAAGTCTTCATCAGAGATATAGTGTGGTTGCATGGTCTTCCAAAGAGTATTGTGTCAAACAGAGATGCTATGTTCACTTCTAGGTTTTGGAAGGAGTTGTTTGTAGGTTTGGGTAAAAAGTTGGCCTTCAGTACAACTTATCATCCATAGACAAATGAAAAGACATAGAGGATCAACAAGATACTGGAGGATATGCTGAGGATGTATGTCATGCATCAACAACAGAGGTGGGAGGAGTATCTTCCACTGCTGGAGTTTGCTTACAATAATGGGTATCAAGAGCCATTGAGGATTCATCCATTTGAGGCACTCTATGGGAGGAGTTGTAATACTCCCATTAGCTGGAGTGATCCAGTGAACATGGTACTTATTGGACCGAACATGTTGGCAGATATGGAACATGAAATGAAAGCTATAAAGAAGAATCTAAAGGAAGAAGAGGACAGGCATAAGAGTTATGCAACTCAACACAAGGAATTTAAAGAGTTTTAGGTTGGGGAGAATGTGTACTTGCACATAAAGCCCAAGAAGAGCTCCATGAGGATTGGATTGCATGCCAAGTTGGTACTTCAGTATTGCATGCCTTTCGAGATCCTTGAGAGGATTGGACCAGTAGCCTACAGACTTGCACTGCCTTCGACAATGAAAGTCCATGATGTTTTCCATGTTTCATTGTTTAAAATATATGTAAAGGATGTTGATCATGTTATTGATTGGTATGTATTGCAAGAGGATCTAGAAGGATAATTCCAATTGGAACCTCAGATCATATTGTAGTAGAAACAAGTCATGCTTCAGGACTAAGAAATCAAAAAAGTTAAAGTGCAGTGGAAGCACTTTGGGCATGATGAAGCTACATGGGAGATGGATGATCAGATATAGGCTATGTGTCCTTCATTGCTTGTTGGTAGAGGCAAATGAGTTTTTGGTATATGTACATAAATATGTATGGTTTTTATTACAGATACCACAACGAGTTGTGTTATAAAGCTCCGACAAGTGCTATGGTTGTCATGTTGTCATGATGGTTTTGCTTTTGAGCAGTTTTTTCATTGTAAATACTGCATCGAACTAAGGTATACAACTCCATGGTTAGTATGTTTTGGTTTTTAATAGTTTTGCTGGTTATAGGTGTCATAAAACACCGAGGACAGTGTTCCCTAAGGGGGAGGTGTCTATAACAACCCTGACTTAAAAGTTCATGTAATAAAATTAATAAAGGAAAAATTAGACCAAGGTCATGGGACACGTATTCCAAGCTGAAATATTGGGCAAAACATCCTAGTGGGCATCACTTGTTGTATATTATGACCAGGGGGAAATTAGCAAAGACATTGTCAAAGGCTTTGAAAAGGAAAAACAACATTTATTGACATATATTTATGAAAATAAAGGAAATTAGGAGAAAAGGAAGGTGAAAGGTCACAAGTTGCATGTGAAGAGGAAAATGAAGGAAAACAGGGAAAAAATGAAGAAATTAGAGGCATCAATAATAAGAAGGATTCAGAGCATTAGTTTGGAGCCTTTTTTCAGTTCAATTTTGGAATTGGTTTTAGAGAGGAGAAGAGCACCAAGAAGAGAAAGCAAGCAATCAAGCAAAGGAAGGTCAAGGAAAGAAGAGGAAAGCAAGGATCAAGCAAGGAAGGTTGGATCAAGCAGCTTCAATGAGAATACTTGCAAATAACAGGTTGAATGTATGATTTCCTAGTTGGTTTTGGCATACATGGTATATGCATGTGCGTATTTGGTTCATTCGCTGTCATTGACATGGGTTTTGTTGGGTTTGACAGTGGTTCCAACCTTACCTTGCCATTTTCGGATAACCATGGTGTGATGGGATTCATTCTTGGTTGAGATTTGGATTGCTGGAAGGTTTTTAGATCTGCGTGAGGTGGTCTCATGAAAATCCCAAGGGTTGGGGGTGGAGATGGTTTTCTCCGGGAAGCCCTCAATAGGTGGGTGAAGACGTGCAAATTCCTTAGGGGATGGTGAAGGAATCATGAGGCATACAAGCTTGGTTTGGTTTTGTGATCTCAGGACTAGTTTAGGTGATATCACGGTCGTGTGAGGGTGGAGGTGGTTTAACCTCTAGATTCCCTTGGGTTTTTATGCATCGATTTATCCCATGAGATCCTACATTCATGCTTGGAATATGGCACGGGCGTGATTGGCTGAAAGAAAGATTTGGTTAAGCTCAATCTATGGTCGGGTGGTACTTGGAAGTCCCTAACTTGGTTGGCTTTTGTCTATGAATGATAAGAAATCTTTTCCCTTGTAATTCACGAGTAATTATACTTGTTATTATGTGGCTTTAATGGCTATGCTATCATTGTTATTTGTCTGGTTATATGCTGGTTTTAAACATGGTTTTATGAGAGTTCAAGTTATGGCTCATATCATGTTTTTACTTGTAAAGGAGTGGTTAATGAATGTTGGCACAAAAATGTCATCAGGTAAAGAACTTGGGTTCAGGCACAAGGGGCCAACAAGGGATTGTTGTAGTCTAGGACAACGTCGACATTTTCACCCTACCCCAAGGGATAAGGAGTCTCACCCAAGGTGTGTCGTGACTGAAACTAAGAATGGTTTAGAAGGATATCAAGGATGACCCAACCATCACTCTATGCACAACTTAAAGCATATATTCATCATGACATTATATCATTATAGAGATCACATTCATATGAGGAAAGACCTTCAACATGAAAAACTTTTGAGTAGGCCCATAAATCATAACATTACACACATATCATATTATGTAACTAATCAGAGTACTCATTCATATTAATTCAATGGAATATCCATTACAACATGCATTTGGCATAAAGCCGTGAGAAAATACATAAAATACCGTGACCATAGAATGTTCTAGATTTCAGACCAAGCCCAGCTCTGGTCTTCCCGCCACTACTCCATTTTCTGATCGAGTTCTTCTGTGTTCCAGACTCCCTCATATGCCAACCCTCTTCTTCATGATGTTCTCTCCTTAGATATATTCTTCCAATACTTGAACTGCCAGTTCCGTTCAAATGTCTATCCCCTCGGCTGTTTCTCGTCCTCCTCCTGGTTCACTTGATTGTTTCTGCTTGTTCCTGACACCTTGCCGCAACTGCCCCATGACTGCATGACCTTGCTCCCTTCCCTAGCTGTCTTCGCCGCAACTTTACCGTTGCTCCTACCACCTATTTTTCCCTCTTCATACCTTCAAAACTTTCAAAATTCAAAACAAAGGCCCCAACAGGCCTCGACCATAGTTCTTTGACTCACCCTTGAGTCAATCTATCTCCAGTGTTGTGGGTCCTGTTGTTGTTTCTGCGGGTATTTCTTCTTGCGACTTCTCTTGTTCTTCCCTCTGAGGGACTACTGTTTCAGCTGCTTCTTCTTCAATTTATTGGCCTCCTTCTCCAAACGAAGGCCCCAATTTAGGAACAAATATTGTTGTTTCTTGCCTAAAATTATTGTATTCGTTCAGTGATGTTTGCCACACACTTGCTATGGAGTCAACCTGTTTGATGAATTCTTCTGTTGTGCTAGATGTTAGCTGACTCGGCCTGCTGCTTTGTAGTTTGTTCCACTGATCTTCGCTGTTGTTACAGACTTATTTCAAGGCAAGGACATGTAGGCAGAACAAAGGTCTGAGGTCTCTGATTTTCTTCTTTGTTTTTGCAGATTCCTCCTCTATCTGTTCGACTTGTACCTCAAGGGTGGAGATCTTCATCAATCTTTTGCAGTCAGATGGAGTTTGTGCATCTTTTGTTGTCGACAAGTAAAACTTGAAGCTATTCTCGCAGAGGGTAGACAAGCTGATTCATTATGGCTAGGCTGCCCGACTAGTCATGCACTTTATCCATTAGGGCAAACCCATCAGCCAATGCTTCAACAAGTGATTCTTTTGCAACGACGACAGTGATGATCTTCTTGTCTATTCTCTTGACGTATAT
Organism: Pinus taeda; assembly: GCA_000404065.3. NCBI lineage: Eukaryota > Viridiplantae > Streptophyta > Pinopsida > Pinales > Pinaceae > Pinus > Pinus taeda. The sequence continues at coordinate 125,078 of APFE030977127.1, read as the reverse complement.
CTTAGTTAGATCAGGCAACGTCGATATGGCTGTCTCTAATTTTTTCTTCATGTCTACATTCGTGGCTCCCAGACTCGAGCACGCTGTCTGGATGTGGTCACAACAATTGACCAACGTGTAGGATGTAATATCCTCGGCAACTTCTATGATAACATCTGATATGGTCGGCCATAATGACTGAAATTTATTTGTAACCTAATCTACCTGGGCCTATAGATCACTATTTGTTTGTTTTAGCTGATCTCTTTCTTCCATGACCCCTTGCAACTGTATTTTCTACTTTTCATGTTCACAGATGAGGTCATCATGTAATTTTTCTGCTCTCTATGCAGCTTAATGGATGAATCCAAACAACTATGCCGATGACCAATGCTGCAAGGTTTCTTCCTTCATTGTGTTTGTTTTGAGCCTATATTTTGTCCAAATTTTCATGATTTTACTAAGTAATTTTATGCATGTACTAAGTGTCTATAATCATTATTATTCTTTTTACACATTATTGAGTTATTATTTGGAGGAATTTAGAGTTGACAATTGTTGATCTATGAACTCTTCTTGTTTTGTTAATTTGAAGAGTATATAATTGAAAATGTCATTAATGATAGGCTCTTTTGTGGTAGGTGCTAACATTCTTGTACTAGCAGTTCCTGTACTAGCTGTGCCTGCACTAACATTCCTACACCAATTTGGGGCTTTCATACGTTGACACATTTCTAGGGAGACATGGAAGAGGTTTTTGTTCAAAATAGTGTTTGAACACTTCCACATAAGCTAAGATACACCCAAGTCATACCGATTTATACTTAGGAAATAATTAATGCCTCAGCCCCGAATTCACAGCAGTTTCCAGACTTCCAACTTCCGCCTTGATTTTGGTGTAGGTGAAGGTGAATAGAGAAATCTAGATTTTGTCCTAGTATAGAAAATTGACTAAGCCTCAAACAATTTTCCAAAATTCGTAGTGGTTAAGGAGATACAAAGAGTTATTTGGAGGCAATTTGTTAAAAAAAATCGATATTTCCAGAATTCCAGAAAACGTCGAGTTGGAAAATCCGTATCAAAATATTTATTCTTTCAATAGAGCTGAAGTCCAAGACCATAGCATATAATTATAAGACCAAGCCTAAGGATGTTCACCAGCGCAAAAAGAAATACATGGAGCTAAAGTCAAACTACTTCTAGAAGCTATGAAGTCGTTAGCATCATGATTAAAAAAAAACATACACCCAACAAATGTGTGTTGCATCCATTCGAACTCAGTAAAAATAAGATTTCCTTGTTTGGTTCCAGATTAGTTTTAAAAAATATGATAATCTTGTACACATAGATCTGAGTAATTGGGGCAACACTGCTGCTATAAGATAGAGGGCTACATACGAAATGGGGACCCCATAATTGTATTATACACAACACATTTTTCATAGAATAGGGAATCAAATTCGATTGTGCAGGAGGGGAGGAGCTGCGCACCAGTGGGATGATCCCTGGAGGGGACCACTAGAGTAAGCACAACATTGTTTTATGATTTTGTAACAGGACTTGGAAATGAATTTTTTTGGCATCCAATTCTGTGTTTTTGTTCTTTCTGAATCTGCTTGCACTGTGATTTATTTGCTGCAAGGGCAACAAGCTGGGTGTTTGGGCCCACCAACCAATCCGTTTCCCAAAACCTCTTAGTTTTCTTTTACTGCATTTTAGTTTGCATGGTGTGAGCTCATTTTTTATTATTTATTATTTATTTATTTATATTTATTATTATTTATTATTTATTATTTAATTTATTTATTATTATTTTTTAATTAAATTAATTATTTTTATTTTATTTAATATTATTTTTATTTATTTAAATTTATTTATATTTATTATTTTACTTTTATTATTTATTTATTATTTTATTATTTTATTTATTTTATTATTTTATTTTATTTATTTATTTCTATTTTATTATTTATTATTTTATTTTTTTTTTATTTATTTATTATTTTATATATATATATATATATATATATATATATATATAATATATATATATATATATTTTATTTATTTATTTATTATTATTTATTTTATTTTATTTATTTATTTATTTTATTTTTTTTTTTTTTTTTTCTTTTTTTTTTTTTTTCAGTCATAATTTCAATATCATTCACAAGTTTTATTTTACTGCTCTGGTTATTTAAGTTTAATATCAATGCTTTTGGATGTATTTTCATAAAGGTTGAACTAAAGTAAATGGTGAATCTTTTAACTGTGTCTCTTATTTATTATTACAAAGATTTGCCATGATCCCATTGCTGCATAACAAAGTTTATTTCCAGGATGCAATGGTGAAATAATTGCTGAGCAAGAATTCTGGTTAACTTAACATGTATTCGTGATTGCCTTTGAAATTGTATGAGACTGATTCCTGTACTTTTGCAGAAAAACATTTATTCATGCACTCTTAATAAGCAAATGCCATGATCAGCCTAAGGAAATATTGTGAATCTTCTTGACAAAACACTCACATAATTCTTCATTATAATTAAATGTTGCATAAATTATACAAAACAATTTGGAGGAAGTATTTAATAAGATCAGGGTAAACAACACGAATTATATATTATTTCATTGGTTCTTATTGCATATTTTTCTTATAGCTAAAGTACTGAATCATCTTTAAGAGAAGTAGTGCATTATTATCTTGATTATCTTTAAAGCATTTGATCATTTCCTTAGATTAGTTGGAATGAAGTTGCCAGGTCATTTCTAGTTTAATTTCATGCTTTTCATCCTTGCAACATAGCAATAATTTTTAAGAGGTTTTGCATCCTTTATTTCTTGAATCACTTTCTTTTGAATGGGGCATACATTCCCTTGTCCCCTAGAAAACTGAAGAAGACTTAATGCAGGAGTCAACTCAACATAGAAGAGGACCCAGAAGTAGATTCTCAGAGTGTTTTTACTTTACTTTCGAGAAGTCTTGTTTCTTTTTCTTGAATGATGCTTCTTTTAAATTTCTTTCCAAATCTTGGTTTTTATTTAATAGATCCATGAGGTTGTATTCTGGCATATATTGTGCTATGCCTGCCTCTCAGTCTTACGACCCCAGATGAAAAATTAAATGTTGGTGTAAATATTGCATTTATACCGCCCCACATTTTGGCGCTGTTGTCAGGGAGGCATTGTAGGACAAGGCCTCAACTATTTATCATGTTTTTCCCTTTCCTTCACAATTGAATTTATATATTAATGAGATTCCCATTGCTTGCTGAAGCATACTGGACGACATTCCCAAAGAGCTCATAAGCCAAGTTTTCCTTTTTGCAAATGAGTGATTTCCTTTACTGCAATGTGTGATAACTGATTTTTTTCTTTTATTGCAATTTAGTTTTTATGAGTAATTTTTCTTTCTGGAAAGTGTGATGCTTGATTTACTGCAATTGAGTTTTTATGAGCAATTTTTTTTACCGTAAAGTGTGTTACTTTTTTTTCTTCTTCTGCAATAGAGGTTATTTAATTTCTCTAAGTGTGATTTCCTTAGTTTACAATCTTGGTTATTTTTTTTACTATATCATCATATTTTGAGTTTTTCAGGTGTTAAAAGAACCCCCCGCTCTCAATCCAGGTGCTGACAAGAATTTCTAGCTAGAAAAAAGTTCTAGGAAGTGTGATGCTATTCAAAGAACTATCTCAAAATTTGGCAGAAGCTGGGGTCTCTGCTTCACATAAAGAACACATCTTGGCATCAATTAGAAATTGGTCTACTCCTCTGGAAGAAGAGAATCATGAAGAACCAAAAGATCTTCCTGGGGAAACCGAGAAGCTATGGATCATGCTTGATGAAGAGAAAGCCATCAGAAGCAGAGATTGAAGAACACCAACCTGTTGCAGCGTGCACTTTAGAGGATGAACAAAGAAGATTGGAGGATTTGCATGATGCACTAGATGTTGCCCATGAATCAAATGACCAAGAGTATATGGATCCCATAGAATCTTGGTTTCATATGACTGTCAATATTCATCCCTCCCATATCATTCAACAATTTGTAGCATCCCATTAGTTAATGCACTTGGTACCTCATGTTCTGGTATTCTCTCACATATACTTTCTAAATTTGAACATGAATATGATTATCCTCTTGTTGCGCACTTGGTTGCATTGGAAGTCCTCCTATATTTAAAAGGGATTCTTCCGCTTCTTAGGGTAGAATAGGGTAGAAGAATAAAGAAATGCCATGAATAAAGCTATTACAACAATGTAGTTGGGGTTTTGACTTTCAAAGCATAGCCATTGAAATTGCTTTTGATCCGCATCTGTTGTTAACACACACATTTGTGACAAATCTTGTTGAGTATGATTCATCTAATACCTCATGATTTTGAAAAAGTAACCATGATTAACCACTCTAATGAACTTATCATCTGAGATATATATTTTCAGTTTCCCTTAGAAGGTACTATTGGAGAGCCCCCTATGGTGGACCACTATTGTAAAGATCATAATAAGCTATTCATGAGAACACTAGCATAATTTATTAACTTAAAGAATATTTCAGTCATTATCTGGGATATTTTTAATAAGTCTTTAGGGTAGAGGAACTAGCTAGTAATGATTAGTCATTAAAAACTTTTCATGCCATCCCGTACTCTTAAGGAGTAGATCTGGAACTAGCCAGTAACGACTGGTCATTAAAAACTTTTCACACCATCCCATACTCTTAAGGAGTAGATCTGTTTCTCCACTTATTAAGTAACCTTCAAAGTTAAATACAATCAGAATTTATAAAAGATTTGGGGGGGATAGGAGGTCTCGTGATGAGCTGACCTACCACGATCATGAGATCTAACATGCATGACATTACTGTTGCTGGTCACTCAGCCAGAGTAATGGGTTTCAACTAAAAAGATGGAAGACAAGAGGTCTCATCATGAGTCGACCTGTTCATCCATGTTACTTCTTGTGAGTGGCACTACCATCAGCTGGTTACCAAGTCAGGACAATGGCCTTCATCTAAAAGTAAAATAAGACAACTTTGAATCTATATCTAGTAAGTAGGACACAAGCATTTCGTTGGGTTAAAAGGCATCCTTGTTGAGGTTATAGACACCTATGAGTAGCAGGGCCATGTCTATGGTCTTAAAGTTAATTGCATACTATGACTTACTTGGTTATCTTTCTCTTTCCCTAAAACTCATCATTTTATTTCTTGGACAATGGTTTTAAGATGATTTGAGCATGATGCTTTGAGTTTTATCCTTCAGAAATTAGGAATATTTAATGATGTGGTACCCTTAGTGAAGGTAATTATTTGTACTGGATTAAGAAGAAAGTTGCTTTTGCATCTGGATGACAACAAAATTTATAGTGTTTGTTGATTGGTCCAGGAAGGTGTCATCTTGTTCTATTTTTATTTCCCTTTTCTGGTATCATAACTCCAATTCTTTATGGTATTTAGAGTGATGAATTGCCCAACGATGATTACTCGCTTGGTGTTGATGGACAACAATGTGTGTTTATTGTGGCTGCCTCTAAATAAGCACTACATGACCTAGGTACATGATTGTTATAGTAGGTGAAAGAATCTTGTGGTATTCTTTTTTAAATTGCACCTTTTCAACAAACATTTAATTTTTTATTTATTATTATTATTATTATTATCATGAATGTTAATAAGACTGAGCAGAAATAAGAGTGCTGAAATCTATGACATGCAGGGAGTTCATTTGAAATAGGACATCATGTATGTGAGTTCTATTATAAAAGTGCAATACTCTTTTTCCATCATGTATGGTACAAAATATTGCCTTCCCATACCTGATATTGTTGCAATTTTATCATTCCTGCACTTGATACTTTCATAAGGACTGTAGCATGAATTTAGTTGGCAATGTGATAGTGATGTTGTAGACTTAATGAATGCTTAAAAAAATGATGACACCAAATATCTTAATATTTCCTTGCTAATATTTTCGCTGACACTTTCGTTGGGGAGCATAGTACGATCATTAATCTTTAAACATTCCCCTGCCTTCTTCCATGGTTTTATAATCTTATGGTTTGGCTTGCATGAGGACATGCAAGAAGGTCAACGTGGGGGAGTGTTGAGCCTCTATTTTTTCCAAATTTTCACCATTTTGCGGAGTAATTTTATGCCTGTATTAAGTGTCTATAATCATTATTATTCTTTTTACACATTATTAAGTTGTTATTTAGAGGCATTTAGAGCTGACAATTGTTGATCTATGAACTCTTCTTGTTTTGTTAATTTGAAGAGTATTTAATGTGAAAATGTCATTAATGATAGGCTCTTTTGTGGCAGGTGCTAAAATTCCTGTACTAGCAGTTCCTATACCAGCTGTGTATGCACCAACTGTGCCTGCACCAACATTCCTGCACCAATTTGGGGCTTTCATACATTGACACATTTCTAGGGAGATATGAAAGAGGCTTTTGTTCAAAATGGTGTTTGAACACTTCCAAATAAGCTAAGATACACCTAGGTCGTATGAATTTATACTTAGGAAATAATTAATGCCTCAGCCTTGAATTCACAGTAGTTTCCATACTGCCAACTTCTTCCTCGATTTCCATGCAGGTGAAGGTGAATAGAGAAATTCTGGAACATGGTTTTTTGTCTTAGTATAGCAAATTGACCAAGCCTCAAATAGTTTTCGGAAATTCGTAGTGGTTAAGGAGATACAAAGAGTTCTTTGGAGGAAGTTTGTTAAAAAAACTGATTTTTCCAGAATTCTAGAAAACGTCTAGTTGGAAAATTTGTATCAAAATATTTATTCTTTCAATAGAGATGAAGTCCAAGACCACAACAAATAATTATAAGACCAAGCCTAAGGATGCTCACCAGTGCATAAAGCAATACGTGGAGCTAAAGTCAAACTACTTCTAGAAGCTATGAAGTTGTTAGCATCACGATTAAAAGAAAAAATACACCCGACAAATGCGTCTTGCATCCATTCGAACTCAGTAAAAATCAGATTTCCTTGTTTGGTTCCAGATTAGTTTTAACAACTATGCTAAAATTGTATGCATATATTCGAGTAATTGGGGCAGCTCTGTTGCTATAAGATAGAGGGATGCATACCGAATGGGGATCTCAGAATTGTATTATACACATCACATTTTTCATAGAACAGGGAATTGAATTTGATTGTGCAGGAGGGGAGGAGCTACACACCAGTGGGATGATCCCTCAAGGGGACCATTGGAGTCAGCACAACATTGTTTTATGAATTTTAATAGGACTTGGAAATGAATTTATTTGGCATCCAATTCTGCGTTTTTGTTCTTTCTGAATCTGCTTGCACTATGATTTAATTGCTGCAAGGGAAACAAACTGGGTGGTTGGGCCCACTAGCCAGTCCAATGCCCCAAACTTCTTAATTTTCTTTTACTGCATTTTAGTTTGCGTGGTGTGAGTGTGATCTTAGATAATTCAACAAATTCATTTCATAACGCCTTTTCTTTTTCATTCATTTAATTTTCAATTTCATTTCATAAGTTTTATTTTACTTCTCTCGTTATTTAAGTTTAATATCAATTCTTTTGGATGTATTTTCATAACGGATGAACTAAAGTAAATGGTGAATGTTTTAACCGTGTCTCTCATTTATTATTACAAAGATTTTCCCTAATCTCATTGCTGCATAACAAAGTTTATTTCTAGGACACAATGGTGAAATAATTGCTAAGCAAGAATTCTGGTTACCTTAACTTAACATGTATTCCTGATTGTCTTTGAAATTATATGAGACTGATTCCTGTACTTTTGCAGAAAAAACATTTATTCCTGCACCCTTGATAAGAAAATGACAGGATCAACATAAGGAAAGATTGTGAATCACGTTGACAAAACACTCACAGGATTCTTCATTATAATTAAATGTTGCATATATTATACATAACATTTTTGAGGAAGTATTTAATAAGATCAGGGTAAACAACACGAATTATATATTTATTCCATTGGTTCTAATTGGATATTTTCCTTACACCTAAAGTACTGAATCGCCTTTAAGAGAAGCAGTGCATTATTATCTTGAGTCTTTTTAAAGCATTCGATCATTTCCTTAGATTAGTTGGAATGAAGTTGTCGTGTGATTTCTAGTTTAATTTCATGCTTTTCATCCTTGCAACATAGCAATAATTTTTAAGAGGTTTTGCATCCTTTATTTTTTGAATCACTTTCTTTTGAATGGGGCCTACATTCCCTTTTCCCCTGGATAATTGAGGAAGACTTACTACAGGAGTCAACTCAACCCAGAAGATGAGCCAAAAGTAGACTCCCAGAGTGTGTTTACTTTACTTTCGAAAAGTCTTGTATATTTTTCTTGAATGATGCTTCTTTTAAATTTCTTGCAAAAGCTTGGTTTTTATTTAACAGATCCCCTAGGTCGTATTCTGGCATATATTGTGCTATGCCTCTAAGTCTTACGACCCTGGATTGACATATTAAATGTTGGTGTAAATCTTGCATTTATACTACCCGACAGTTTGGATCTGGAAAATTGCTTCGATTGGGTAGGCCACTTGCAATGAACTTATCTGAGTGAGATGGGGGAGAGTTTTCTTGCTGTGAAGACGAGGTGAACTGAGGTGTAGGTGGAATAATGGTAGGGTTTGGTATTAATGGGAAATATATAAGGAATGCAATCTGGTACTGCTCAGTCCCCACTAACTGCAGAGTAGAAACCATTGTCTCATCCCTTGGTAGTGGGCCCAACCCTAGAAGTAGGGATACTAGCGAGGATGTGTGAGCACCATTGCCTTGAAGATGCTCATAGTACTATTGGGTAGAGTCCACTTCCATCTCTTCTGTGGCTACACGTGTACCAGGGGGATTGTTTCGTACAGGGTCACAGAGGTGGAGGCTATATGTGGGGATGGATCCCGCGACCCTGGTGAGACTGCATATGAGGTTTGAGTATTTTCTTCAATCATTGGGGATGCAAATACAGATTGATTTGCCTTGCCAGTGAGTTTAATAATTGGGACTACCGCTATTGTCTTGGGCTTCTTGGGGACCGACTTTTTAATTCCAATTTTTTGCTTTGGCTTTGGGATTGTTGGACTTGATTGTGCGTGGAAGCCAACATTGGGAATTGCTACAACTAGGGGAGTGGTTATTATCAGATTAAATAGAGTAGAAACCATTGGCTCATCCCCTAGTAGTGGGCCCGACCCTAGAAGTAGGGATACTAATGAGGATGTGTGAGCGCCCTTGCCTTGAAGAGGCTCATAGTACTGCTGGGTAGAGTCCACTTCCATCTCTTATGTGGCTACATGTGTATTAGGGGGGATTGTTTCGGACAGGGTTGCAGAGGTGGAGGCTATATGCGGGGATGGATCCCGTGACCCTGGTGAGACTATGGATGAGGTTTGAGGATTTTCTTCAATTATTGGGGGTGAAGATCCGGACTGGCCGACCTCGTTAGTGAGGTCAACAATTGGGACTACAATTGTTGTCTTAGGATTCTTGGGGACCGAATTTTTAATTCCCATTTTCTGCTTTGGCTTTGGGATTGTTGGCCTTGATTGTGCGAGGGGGCAAACATTGGGAATTGCTACAGCTAGGGGAGTGGTTATTATCAGATTAAATAGAGTAGAACCTTGAAAAGCGATGGATTATGTTGCCTCACCTGAAGGTTTAGTGAAGTTCACAATTGTTTGCTTCAGGGGCGACATCCGCTGCTCCATCCGAAGAGCCATCGGCTCTAGCTCATCCTCTGCTTGTCGCTTCCTGCTGCTCCCTTATACTTCTTTTGTTTACAGTTGCCATCTCATCCCTTCAAATAAATATCTATATTTCTCTTCAGTGATCTCGCACCCAACCCCAAGCCACGAACCAACCTCACTTTGGAATTCTACTTCTGATAAAACAAATCTCTACTGCCTCATTTGAAATGTTTTTGGGTGGACATATCTCGGCCTCATGTATGTGTGCCCATGGGTAACCCCAAACCAGATATCTTGCGAAAAGTCATCTAGCAACTGTCTGGGTATTCTTTCTTCCATCCTGATTGTGATCAACATCAAACCATACCATTCGACAAATGCCACCTCATTAATTTCCTTACTGTTGGGGTCCCTTGAAGCTCTCAATGGGTAATATCTAAGTGTTATGGGCTCGTCATCTCTAATATGCATCATTTCCCTTCCTCTCGGCAGTTTCCATTTCCACATTTCCAGAGTCATCATTATGTAGCCAAATATGAAATTCGTGCTCCTTTTGTAAATGTCCTCACAGGCTTCGAAGAGCTCATTCAGTACAAAGCACGACCATTTAAGCACCTCGCCTTGGCAGCAATGTTCTGCAATTGATATTGCGTCTAGGGTACATTCATTCTTGGCAAAATGATCCAGGTGGATGTTGGTGGCCACCCATCTATCCCACTTGGACCCCCATAACTGTCTCTTTCAGTTTTCAGTTTCCATAATTGTAGCACAATTTACTATTTTTAGCAATTTTTTTGGGTCCTGAACTTCTGGAGCCATTTTGAGGCCGTAAACGACGTTTTTTGGGAAAATTGGGAGCAACATAGGACATAGACCCTTTCCAAAGTTATAGTCCTCAGATAGATCTTTCTAACGAGCTATTGTACATGTCAAACGGAGATCAGATGACAAAGTTATGACCTCGGGAAGTTGATGTACCAACTTATCCAAAATGGGGACCACAATTTGGCGTTTCATATTCTAGGGTTAGGTTTTGGGATGTTAAGGGTTTTCCATTGTTTCTCAAAAATAAATAGGCCTTCGAGCCTCATTGTAACACAGTTTAGAGGCATGTAGCCACCACATTTCTTCTTAGTGATAAGCTACCATCGCCCTAGTTGGTTTATTTCCATTTCTGTTTGTAAGCATATTTCAATATTTTACATTAATGAAATGAAGTATTATTTCCACTGCGTATATGTATTTATGGTTATCTCTGTAATTTGTTGCATTCCTATTTAAATCCGTATCAGTGGTATCAGAGCGGTCTGCTTTTTTTCTCTGTTTTTCTTTGCATGTCCCCAATGAGGTTGGGATATAAGGAGTTAAGGCTTGAACTGGTCGAACCTTTGCAAGACCAGTCTCGCAAATCTCGATGGTCTCCCATGGCGGATGAGAAGAAAGACGAGGGGGCAGGAGATCCTATCAAAATCTTGCTCGAAGAAGCCCTCCGGTGGCAAAGGAATGCGATGATGGACAACTTTTCCCAGATCCTTCAGCGATTACCCAGAGGTGACACATCGGCTTCGAACAACTACTCTAGAAATGCCACATCGTTTAAGGTACAAGTTAATTTTGAAATACCCATATTCGAGGGTCAGATAGATGCAGATGCCGTAGATAAATGGTTAAATCTGATAGAAGGGTATTTTTTTGTTCATGAGTTTTTGAGTTTGGAAAATATTGTTTTCACTCTTCTCAAAGCAGCCCCCCATGTCAAGGACTGGTGGGAAACCTATTGAGAGCAGAAGGATGAAAGTATAGGCTCACTATTTTTAGCCACACCCACTTGGAATTCATTCCAGGATGCCATTAAGTAGTAGTATTACCCTGTCAAAAGATATGAGGACAAATACATAAAGTGGACCACACTGTGGCAGGGAAGGGACCAAGATGTGCCAGGGTTCACAAAGATTTTTCATACTCTTCGCACACAGTTGGGTATCAAGTACTTTGAGCTACGTTTGGTACTCAAGTACCGCGACTGCTTACACAGATACATCCAGGAAGAGATGGAGTTCCTGAACATATCTTCGCTCGGCACGACGTACCAATATGCTATCAAGATCGAGCAAAAGTTTAAATAGAAGAAATGAGACTTTGGATCTGCGAATTTGAAGCAAGGGAAAGGCTTCCCCAAACTGGAGAACCAAGGACAAAGCTAAGACGAGGAAAACCAAGACAACCCATCGAAGCTACAAGAAAATAACAACACCACGAAGTCAAAGAAGGACACAGGAAAGTGGTGTGAGTTCCACAAGAGCTCCACTCATAACACAAGTGAGTGTCGGACCAAGCAATCGCTGGTGATCGAGCTGAAGGCTTCTGAATCAGATGCACGTTCTGACCCTGAGTCAGAACCCGATAAGGGGAATGGCAAAGGGAAGCAAATCATTGACGTGGAGCCCAGTGCCACTATTGCCACCGCCAAGATCCAGAAGAATGAGCCCAAAGATCCATAGGAGGGGGAACGTCTTTTCCACTCACAGATGTGGGTGAAGGGTTTTCCGCTGCAATTCATTGTTGATAGTGGGAGCCAAAAGAACCTCATTTCAGCAGAGGTCGTGAAGTGGTTGGGCCTACCGACTACACCACACCTACAACCATGCAGTATCGGGTGGATTCACCAAGGACGAGATCTCCAAGTTCGCCAGCAGTGTCGCTTTCCTTACAACATCAAACCCTTCATAGATGAGGTATTGTGTGATGTTACACCTCTAGATGTTTGTGATGTACTATTAGGCCAACCATACTTGTGGAGGCGACATGATGTGTATGAGTCAAGGCCTCGTTCTGTCATTATTTCTTTGTGTAATTCACTATACAGGATACCAGAGGTAGCCCCACCTACCACCACCTCTTTGATCACTGCCAAGAAAGGCAACAAGCTCATCTCCCAGACTAGGAAATTCATTTTCTATCTGGTTCACTCCCATAGTAAGGGGAAGATCGTCACCACATCCATGACCCCCACAAAGGGTTCCTCCACGTAGCAACAACAACAAAGGGATATGGTCATGATAGAACACGGGAACAACTTCTCCTCACCCACAGGGGTACCAAACAAGCTTTAGGTGGGCAACGAAGTCTGGTTGCATTTGCAGAAAGAACGCCTTATAAGATCCCATCAAAAGCTTTGACCATGCCGACATGGTCTTTACACCATTACCAAGGCTATGGGAAATAATGCTTTGGAGCACAACATTCCTCCATTCCTTCGCCTGCACCAAGTGTTCAATGTGTATCGCCCTCGACCATGCTTCCCACCATTACTGGACACATCCGAGATTACAAAACATCTCACCAGGGACCAAGTTTAGCAAATGGAGGAACTCAATGCAATGGGTACCATTGCTTCTTAAGTGGGGAACAATGATCTAGGTGGATGTTGGTGGCCACCCATCTATTCCACATGGACCCCTGCAACTGTCTCTTTTAGTTTTTTAGTTTCCATAATTGTAGCACAATTTACTCTTTTTAGCAGTTTTTTTGGGTCCTGAACTTCCAGAGTCGTTTTGAGGCCCTAAATGACCCTTTTTTGGCAAATTGATGTTTCCCTTCCCAAAGTTATAGTGCTCGAATAGATCTTTCTAACGAGCTACTATACACGTCAAACGGAGATCAAATATAAAAGTTACGACCCCTAGAAGTTGATGTACCAACTTACCCAAAACGGGGCCCACAATTTGGCGTTTCATCTTCTAGGGTTAGGTTTTGGGATGTTAAGGGTTGTCCATTGTTTCTCAACAATAAATAGGCCTTCGAGCCTCATTGTAACACAGTTCAGAGGCATGTAGCTGCCACATTTCTTCTCAGAGATAAGCTACCATCGCCCTAGCTGGTTTATTTCCATTTCTATTTGTAAGCATGTTTCAGTATTGTAAATTAATGAAATGAAGTATTATTTCCACTGCATATATGTATTTATGGTTATCTCTATAATTTGTTGCGTTCCTGTTTAAATCTGGATCACAAAATGCCTCATTTTTTTCCCTGCTATTATGTAGCAGGCGAAACTTATTTCGTCCTTGGTGATAAGATCAATCTTTGCGCCTATGTCCCTGTGCTTGGTCTTGTATTTCTCGTAATAATCCTTGTCTCTTTCTTTCTTCGCTCGCTTTGCTCCTACTTAGAACGCTGTAGCCATTGCATTTCCTCTTGTAGAGAATCCTGTCAATCGAGGGATGTCATCAACATGAATGGGGTATTCTTTTTCATGCCGTAGTGATCCCCCATGTATCTTATTGGCTAGGAACTTTGTGCATTGCATTCCTACCAATTGCATGCTGAAAACATGTAGGCTTCTAAGATTTATCAACGTTGATCGCTGGAGGCCTCTGAAATCTTCTTTAACCTTGGTTGTCATTGTGCCATCTCCCTTTGGCACATCTTCTATGTATACTTCCTGCTTCAATGATGGAAATTGAAAACAATCTGAGAGATCATTATCCACTAATGTTGTTTTGCCATACTTTCCATACAAATTCTCTACCACTATAATTCGCTTGTTCATCTGGTTGTCTGGGATTGAGATAATTTCTTTTGTCATGTTTGTGCGATTCTGATAGACAACTGCGATTGGAGGTTTAAAGTCTCTGCCTCTCTACTGTTGCTGGTTCTCAGAGTGAATTTGAAGGTTTTCTGTCTCCTGCATTTGAAATTCTAAAACTCCCTGCATATCCATGCAAATTAAGTAGACAAACTTGACATGACGTTTCTTACTGGACTTTATAACTAATTACTACGACAACTTTCCCTATGCTGCTTAATCATGTTATGCTGCCATCTACTAACCTGGATTTGACTGGTATGACGTAGCATGGGAAAGGACAGAGTGGGCCACATGGTTGATAAAGTTTCCATAATGGTGTGTAATTATTAGCTGATTTATTCCCCAATGGGAAAATATTTTATGGAAATATGTATGATAGGTGTATTATTGATTACTTATTATGGAAAAGACCTGTAGTATGGCGGAAAAGACTCGTGGAACATGTGAGGACACCCACCCCCCCCCCAAACCAACAAGTGGGTTGCGGTGACATGATATCATTGCCGCAACCAGATCGACATGTGTTTTTTTTTGTTGTTGTTGTTGAAAAAAACGAAAAAGACATGGACTGTAAAGGAGTATGCTATTGACTCATGCGACTCACTATGCATTTATTATACATTGACTATGTATTATTGACTAAAACCTATCCGCGGGCTCATTTATGAGACCCCTTCAATTTTATGGTGCGACTGTGGATTTGTAAAAGGGCTTCAGGCATGTGCCATTCACCGATCTTGGAAAAATTATTCCATCCAGTTGCGGTAGCTTTACTGCCCTAGAATCTTTAATCTCCGCCACTATGAATGGCCCCAACCAATGCATTTGGAGTTATCCCATAAAATTTTGAAACTTACTACCATATAGTAGAACATGATCCCCTATATTGAAGGCTTTCTTTTTGATGTGTGTGTCACGCCATGCTTTCTGTCTCCTTTGTTCAATTGATTGGTGGAACTCTACTAAAAACCTCGATTCATCCAACTCCATCAATTGTTCCATTCTCTCTTTCAAAGCTACATCATCTGTCATTTTGGTGGCCTAAGAGATAAAAATGTTCGAGACAATGAATTCTGCTGGTACTACTGATTATCTACCGTATACCAATTAGAATGGAGTTTTCTTGTGTGTCCTCTTAACTTGGTTCTGTAAGACCATAATGTTGCTGGTACCCGTTCATCCCAATCGTCTCGGTTTGTTGACACAATTTTGGTAAGACCCCTCTCGAGTATTTTATTAAAGGCTTCAACCATTCCATTGCCTTGCGGGTGTGTTATGAAACCAGCTTTAAGAAAGATAGAAAAGATAGATCAACACCTTAGAATTCAGCCTCTTCAAGGGGGAAACCTCCTTTACATTACATAAATGAACAATCCTTGGATCATTCAAATGACAAAACCTCCTTTCTATATATAGGAGTCTAAGGAGTCACAATATAACCCAGCCGACCTAACAATAATAATATAAAGCAACAAAAATAATAATAGAGGAATTCTATGGGGCATAGTAATAACAATATCAGGACAATAGGGGCACAACAATATTAATAAGGGGTATAACTACAATAGTAATGGGGTAATCACTAGTATTATAGGGACCCAACATGCCCCTCTCCTTCAAAAAAGTGTTGTCCTCAATGCTTGAGTAGTTCTGGATACTTCT
>APFE030977127.1:92907-106812 GCA_000404065.3 Pinus taeda | reverse complement strand
TGAAAATTAAAATCTATTGTACCTAAGGATTGTAGCCATTGGACTCCTAGTACAACATCAGCACCTCCCATTGGAATGAAAAGCATTGGGCTAGTCAATACATATTCTCCCATGGATAGCTTGATATTATGGCACTTTCCAGAGCAATTTATTGTTCCTCCATTTGCAATCATCACTTGAGATTCTGGTGTTGGATATAGGAAGCAATTCAATTCTTTTGCTACCTTACAATGAATAAAATTATGGGTGCTTCTTGAATCAATCAACACTATTACCTTTTTCTTCTTGATTTGTCCTTCTATCTTGATGGTTTGAGGAGTGGTGATTCCAACCAATGCATTACAAGATATGGTCGGATTCATTTCTTCTTTATCTAGGCTTTGTTCTTGGAGTATATCCTCTTCTTTTGACCTTTCTTGCTCCTTTCCTTCTTCCTCTTCACAGTCTATGTAGAATAATTTCTTCTCAGCACACTTATGACCTTTAGTGTATTTTCTATCACAATTGTAACAAAGCCCTTTTGCTCTTTTTTCTTCCTATTGTTGTGGTGTCAACCTTATAGGTTGTGGAAGACTAGCAGCAACAAAACTTCCGTCTTTATAGTTGTGAGTGGTATGCTTCCTGGTTGCCATAATTTTTGCTTTCCATTTTTCTTGCTAACCTGAATGCCTTCTCTAATGAATCAGGTTCCCAAAGGCGAACATCATGTTGGATATTATCCTTTAAAGTCCCTCTGAACACATCAATCCTATGCTCCTCTGGAATATTTTTTACCCTTATGTTCAATTTTTGGAACTCCTCAATGTGCTCCATTATTGAACCCTTTTGTTTGAGACTTATCAATTGGCTAAAAAAAGTGTTGCTTTTTGTATCCTCATAATGTGCTATCAATTCTTCTGTAAAAATTGCCCTAGTGATAAATTTTTTACGAGAGCAAAGCCATTGATACCATACAAACTGATTTGGTTCCAAATATAAAGTTGCATACGTACCTTTTGTGTGTTTTGCACATTATTGAGATCGAAAAATTGCTCCATCTGTAATATCCATGTTGCGGGATCCTTGCCATCAAACTTCTTCATATCGATTTTTGGAATATGGTGGGTCTTCGATCCCACATTAGAGTCTATGATATCATGATTAATATTTCTTTGTTTCACATCATGAGTTTCCTTTACTACCTTTTCACCATTAGTAAGTATTTCTTGTAGAAAATTTGTCAAGTCTGTCTTCAAATCTGCCATGCCTGTCTTCAAATTTGTGTTCAAATCTATCTTCAAGTTGTCCATCTTAGCTTCCATACCATTCATCTTAGCTTCCAAGCCATTCATCTTAGCTTGCATGCCATTTATCTTAGCTTCTGTTAACTTTTGTGAGAGTGACATTTGCTGCACTTGTTCTTGTAATTTTGATATATCATGTAGCATTTCTTCCTCTTCTTCATGAGTCATGCTAGAGCTTTCAGGTTCCTTACTAGGTGTTTGCATTTTCTTTCCTCGGGGCATCAGTTACCGATAATAATGCTCTACTACCCCTTTGAATTCCTTCAAAATAAATTTTCAAACCAATCTTAAGCAAAAATTTAAAAGAATCTACACACCTTTTTTTTTCACTTTGTAGGAGCTTGATATTGCCTCTGATGTATCTTTGTACTTTCAGAACATCCAGTTCTGAAATTGCGACCTGTGGTAGCCCTTTGTGTCCTCTTTCCAATGCTACCAGTCTAATCCAAATTAGATTCTCTAAGGAAGAGTTATGCGAAATCTCCCATAGTGACCTGATTATAGACTAGTTCAATAGAGCAAACTTGTACGATGTGCCATGAGTCACTGTTTAGACCTTTAGCTCTAAAAAATATATAGAAGAAACTATAGTCCATCCTCTTTCTGCACCTTCTTACTAAATTTCAATCCAATGCTCAGAGAAAAAGTTATTCCGATTTTCCCCAGGTCACCTCATTGGAATGTAATTCAGGAGTCTGTAAAAAGACCAACTTCCTCAGATCATATCTCCACAAATATAGCGTAAAAATATCTGAAATTCAGACCTAAGATTTAGCGCGATGTCTTCTCAAATGGTTTTTTTTTCAACTTCTGAACCGTCGCAAAAAAAAGTTATAGTGAAAATGCCATGATGACCTGTTTGGAGCAGCAAAACCCTAGAATCCAAAGCTCTGATACCAAATGTTATGAAACCAGCTTCAAGAAAGAGATAGAAAAGATAGATCAATGCCTTAGAATTCGCCTCTTCGAGGGGGAAACCTCCTTTACATTACATAAATGAACAATTCTTTGGATCATTCAAATGACAAAACCTCCTTTCTATATATAGGAGTCTAAGGAGTCACAATATAACCCAGCCGACCTAACAATAATAATATAAAGCCACAAAAATAATAATAGAGGGATTCTATGGGGCACAGTAATAACAATATGGGTACAATAGGGGCACAAAGATATTAATAAGGGGTATAACTACAATAGTAATGGGGTAATCACTAGTATTATAGGGACCCAATAGGGTGGTACGGGTTTCTTTTGTGATGTTGGACCATAAAGTTCTTTAGGAGAGAAGCGACAGTTTCATTAATGAAATGCATCCCTTGATCATTGGTTAAGCTTTTTGGACATCCAAATCTGGATATAATGCACTCAAAGATGAATCTTGCTGCAGTATCGGTTATACAATCTTTGAATGGCATTGCCTCTACCCATCGAGTAAGGTACTCTGTAGCGGTTATGATGTATCTCACATGGGAATGACATGCTGGTGGCGTGATAGGGCTGATGAAATCTACTGCCCATTTCTCAAAGATTTGTAACATGTGAATTGGATTTAAGGGCAGTTCATCTCGACGTGATGGCTTCCCGACTCTCTGACAAACATCGCAACTCTTTGTGTATTCTTTAGCATCCTTGTGAATGGTAGGCCACCACAACCCAACCTGCAATATTTTCCTCACGATAGCTTTTCCCTTGAAATGGCCTCCTGCAACTCTAGCATGGCACTCCCATAGCACTTCCTCCCTTTCATGTTAAAGGAGAAAGTGTCGCAGAACTTGATCGAGCCCAACTTGTATATGTGTCCCGCAATTAATTGATAATCTATCGCTCTCACTATTAGGTGTCGCTTCTGTGTTGACATGTATCTCTCCGGGCAGTATCCTGTTGTTAGTAACACAACAATCTCCTCTAAGTAGTCTGGAATGGCTTATATTCAGAACAAGTCAACATCTAGCAGCTGGTCGTCTGATGGTCCTTCATTTTATCCTGATTCTAATCTTGATAGATGGTCTGGCCCCACATTTAACCTTCCCGATTTTATGGCCACTTCGAAGGTGAACTCTTGGAACAATAGTAACCACTGACAGATTCTTCCCTGCAACATTGGCTTGTTCACTAGATATTTTAAAGCTGAGTGGTCCGTGAAGAACTTGAATGGTGCCCCCAACAGATTGTGTCTGAATTTTTGTAGGGAGTAAACCATTTCCAGTGCTTCACTCTTTGTCATTGTGTAGTTCTTCTTGGTTGTTGACCGTTTCCTACTAGCGAAGTAAATTGGGTGATCCATGTTTCTTTCTCTATGTTGTGCCGACACTCTCCTAATAATATTCCTGATGCATCAATATGTACGTGAAACTACTTATTCTAGTCTGGGTATATAAGAATAGGGGCGCTTACCAGTTTTTATTTTAATTTGTTCAGTGCCGCTTAACAGACTTCCATCCACCTGAAAGCTTTTGTCTTCTTCAACAATTTCTCCATAGGAGCCGTAATTGAGGCATAATTTCAAATAAATCAACGGTAAAATATTGCATGGTCCAGTGCTAATCACAGTTGCTTTATGTTATTTGGTGGATTCATATTTACAATTGCCGCAACCTTTGTGGGATATACACACACCCCATCTTTGCAAACAATATGGCCCAATAATGTTTCGAATGGAACTGCAAAGATGCTTTTATTGAGATTTGTAACTGCTTGCACCTTTCAAACATGACCCGTAGTAGACTGGTGTGTTTCTTTAGCAAACTGTACACCATCTAGTCGTCCATGTATACTTCTAAGAACCCGTGAATATAATCTCTAAAGGCAGCTATGTCAATTCATGAGAAAACCGCTGGTGTGTTCTTTAGACTGAATGGCATTACATGATAGGCATATGACCCCCATTTTGTCGTAAATATTGTTTTCTTCTTATCTTCTTTCGCTATATGGACCTTATGATAACTTGAAAATCAATTAGTGAAGGAATATGCCTCATTCCCTACAACATTGTCCAGAACTTCATCACTAAACAACGTCGAGAACAGATCATGTACACATGCATTGTTTAGGCTCCTGTAATCTACAGAGACTTTGATTTCCGTGGCATATTTATTGTTCTATATTACAATTGGGCTAATCCATTCCGCTTCATCCACTAGAAATATAAGTCTGGCTTCCAGCATTTTGTCAATCTCTTTCTTGACCTTCTATTTCACTCTTGGGTTTAGCCTGTATGGTCTGTGTTTCACTAGAAGGGCATATGGTTTCAGCACAATCTCCATGTCTCTGATGTCCCTTTATATCCCTTTTAGTTAAGCCATAGAGGCTGGAAATAAGTCTTCGTAGTCGCGCAGTAGATAAAAAATATCCTTAGTTGTCTGCTTGTCCCAGTAGTCTCTAATGGATGGCATCTTAGGTTTATTCTCTGTGCCGATGTTATGCTTCCACAATTTCATTGGGAGAAAGTGTGCAACATCCCCTAAAGGGATTTCTTGAATATCCCGTTCAACTTCCGTTTCTTGAAATGTCAGGTGCCTAAGTCCTTCTAGATCATCCTCCTCTAGATCTGTGTTTACCTTTCCGCAAGAATATATTCCGGATACCCTATTTCATAGAAATACTATAGGAATTTCTCGTCAACGCAACCTTCCCATCGCTATCCTGGAGTAAATAGAATCCTTTTAATGGCAGACAAGGTTTTAGTCATGCGTCGATCATTATCTTTGAAATAGAAATTACAACTGAATTGCCTAGCCATGATATCCCAATCTGCTGTATGTCTACGAATTTCCTCCTGTATATACCATGCTTGTGGGTTGTACCTAAGGTATGTATGAATAAATGCACCCATATTTTCTACGGTACTTTCTCTTTTTCCCATTTCTTTGTGTAGTCCTCTAAATGTCTTATGGGATCTGAGTTTCCTCTATACTTCACCTTGTCATGCGGCCGATCTCCTTCTTGTCTAAACCTCTCTCTCATGGCTCGCTTGATAGTCTCCCATTCACGCAAAGTGTTGTGATACACTTTCCACCACCTTGCCTCGGTGGCGTGTAACACAATATCTAATAGCGGGATTTTGTGATCTTCTCTTATGTTTCTGTCCACTTTATTCAAAAAAGTGTCTATTGATTCAATGCCGTGGAAGGTAGGATAATAACTTACCTTTGCCAAATCTAGTTTATCCTGCATATATTGGCGCAACATATGGTATCAATCTCATATCCTCCTTGTTTCCATGCATCCTAAGCGGCTTCTGAGCCAACTTCTAAACTTTGTATGCTCCTCCAACTGATCGATCCTCCTATTGTGGGATTTATGTAGTCTTCTATTTTTCCTACCATTAGTCTATACAACTGATCTAGCATTCCCGGCTTGTCTCGGTCATCCACAGGTTTTGTGAACCTTGGTCCTTGATATGGATCTATCAATTGTATTACCTGCATTCCTTCTACTTCAAAGATCATCAACTCTTTCTTCAGGTTGATGATAACATAGTTCTTGTATGCCTAGTCGATACCAAGAAGTGTTGGGTACGGGTCCTTATCACCCATTAAGTCAATTACTTCAAATTCAGTATAAGTTTTTGTCCCTGCTACATCCACTTCTACATCTTCCAACCTCCCAATGGGCAAGATGTAATACTGATTCGCCATCCGCAGTTGTATTGGTGAATATTTAAGTTTCGGCTTCCCCAGTGCTTCCATGTCTTTCTAGGTAGAATATTTACATCTAACCCCAAATCTAACATTGCATCCTTAATTTGGAATCCTATGAATTGAGCATCAATCCATAATTCTCTACAGGTTCTCTTCTTGTTCCATCATACCCTTCTCGAATGTCTTTCCAGTAGGTTTTCCGATATGGTTTCCCCCTTTTCTTTGTTCTCTGGCAATACTGCTTTTAGACTCCTGCGCAACTCCTTTAGCATTTGCTCATCATCATTAATCTATAAAAATAGTCTAAACCATTCTTTGATTGGTCGGGTGTTACCTGCTATGTATGTGTCCTGTTTCTTGTCTCCTTTTATCTCTGTTAACCCATCAAATAACTTGGCCGCTTCCTGATAGTATTACTTATGTTGGGTGGGGTTGTATGACCACTTTGGTGATGCTACCCGAACAATTGAAGGTTGGTCTACCATACCCTGATCATCCCCTATCTTCTTACCTCCTATGGTATCTATATTTATATTAGTCGTTGGAGGCGATTCATTGGTTCGTGGTTCTACATTGATCAAATTAGTCCCCCTCTATTTGGTTCTTTCTTCCCATTTTGCAATCAACTCGGGACAATCTTCAGTGGGATGTGTATTAAACCTGCATTGTGAGAACCAAGGCCTTCTTGGGATTAGACAGTATTTGGCGACATGTCCCTCCTGATCAAAATTGTAACACCTTACAGGTCCTCTTCCCCCTGTTCTTCCTCCTCTCATACCTCCTCCTCGTCCCCCACGACCAGATTCATTGATTCTGAAGGTGGAACTATCTAGCCACTCTGCTAAGGCGTCTAAAGCTCAGCATTGGTCAGTGTGATGCATTGTGATGCATAGAATTCATAGTAACTATTGTTAGGTATGTTGGAATACTTTTGTAGGATTGGACATACCCACGACAAATGTCCATAGTTCCTACAAACTTCATAGTAGTCTTGTGTGTTTCGGCCCAGGAAAGCTCCTTGTGATCCCACTGCCACAACTCCTGCTGTTGGTGGGGCCCCTGATGATCCAACAATTCCCCATGAATTCTTTGTACCTCTTAGCCTTGGGCATTCAGTCGCTGCATGGCCTTCCACCAGGTAGTGAGTACACCATACATTGGGTCTTACTGGTTGAACTGGTTGTAGGTCCTTTAATTTCTCTATTAGGTTGGAGATTTGATTTTTGAGGCCCATGATCGATGGTTCTTGTGATCCCATCCGTCCTCGATACTCATGTGGGTACCCTGCCATGGATTCTATGCGTGACACTTGTTCTAGAGCATCTTGGAGAGTTCCAATGTTTTGTTGTGTCAATGGAGTTCTTGTGAGGGACAAGAGTGCTTTGATGAACCAATCCCTCTGATGATTGGGATCTATGGTATAAATTAGCCTGCCAATAGCATATTTAAACCTCTGCATCAATTCCCAAGTAGGATCTCCTTCTTTTTGTTTGATATCCCATAGTTCGAACAACCCCTGCTGATCTGTTTGTGGAACCTTAAATTCCTGAACGAAGCCTCTCTTAATATCATCAACTGAAGGATTCTGGTTTTGTTCTTCCCACTTGATAAACCATCTCAAATCTCTTTCTATCAATGTGGTCTAGAACTCAATCAACTTTCCATTATCTGGTGCTTGGCTTGCTCACCATATAGCTTTACACATATACCAATGTTGTTCTATGTCTTCATTCCCTCTACCAGCAAACTCAGGATACCTGGTAAAGGACCTTTCCATGTTGATTCAGGTGTGTGCTAGGAGCACAAATCCTTCATTTCCGGGTTGCTGAAATCCTTGTAACCCCCAATTACTAACACTACTATTAGATGTATTAAAACTCACTTTTTACTTTTCATGTACACTGTGTACTCATATTACTTTAATCAACTTGGAAACAATTTTGTTAGGGTTTTTGTAAAGCACCAGGGGAAGGTCGGGGCGAACACTATCTAAGCTTTGAGGATTCTTTACTGAATTCTAGCTGATGCCTTATCTTCAATGAACAATATTCTCATCACATCACACATCTCACTTTCAGTCTCCTCTTCGTAGTTGCCGTGAGTGCTTCCTTCCAACATCTTACCCGCAACCAGTAAGGGAGAGTCCTTGTCATTCTCTTGGCTCCTATTTGTCTAGTTAACATCCCTTTCTTGTTCTACATCTTGCTCCATACTCTTTCCTTCATTAGAGTTCCCTGACACCGATCCTGCTTGGTAGGGTCCCATAAGTATTTTCTTCAGTGCTTGTACCGCTCTTTCCTGCCACTTCTTTGATAGTAGCGCTCTCCTTTGTGCCCTAATATCTCTAGTTCTCTGCAATCCTCTATGTCCATTCCTTCAGTATCATCCACATTTACCCAACCGATAGGATTTTCCCCTTAGAGCCTTCCCCAAGGTATGAGATTTACGCTACCATAGTTGCTCCGAGTAAAGGTAATGATCCTTCTTCCACCATCAACGTCTTAATCCAGAAAGGTACTTCGCTCACTAGTTTCTCTCTTAACCCTGATATGAACACTGTGTCCACCTTTGAAAAGGACTAACAAATTTCTACTACAAACTCGACTACATACCCTTCTAAGGTATTCTGTACCCAAAAATATATGACCCTCATCATCTCACTATCCAAGGGTCGAAGTGTTGCAAGGTCTACAGGAACATAGTTGCGACGAGATGGTGTAACTTGTTCTGGCTGACTCTTTACTTTTAGCCCCCTCAACTGGTTATACAAGTCTTTCAGAAACTTACACCAGAAGATCTCGTACTGATCACTCGCAGCCTCTGAGTACAAAATATCTCCGCTCACTTTAATGGTAGGATGGCTTCGGCATGTAGCTTGCTCTGATATAAACCAATATACTCTATTATCCCACTAATCCTGAATATCCTTCTTAAATATCCTTGACACCATATTCCAAACAAGTTATTGAGATTTCAGGTCCCGAAAATGGAACCATTTGTTGGCACAAAAATGTCATCAGGGAAAGACTCTGGGTTCAGGCACAAGGGGCCAACAAGGGAACGCTGTAGTCTAGGACAAGGCTGACATTTTCACCCTACCCCAAGGGATAAAAAGTATCACCCAAGGTGTGTTGTGACAAAAAATAAGAAGGGTTCAGAAGGATATAAAGGATGACCCAACCATTACTTTATGTACAACTTAAAGCATACATTCATCATGATATTATATCATTATAGAGATCACATTCATATGAGGAAAGACCTTCAACATTAAATTTTTTTAGTAGGTTCATAAATCACAACATTACATACATATAATATTATGTAATTGATCCAAGCACTCATTCATATTAATTCAATGGAAGATCCATTACAACATGCATTCGGCATAAAGCCATGAGAAAATACATAAAATAATGTGACCACAGAATGTTCCATATTTTAGACTGAGCCCAACTCTGGTCTTCCCACCACTACTCCATCTTCTGATCAAGTTCTTTTGTGTTTTGGACTCCCTCAGATGCCAACCCTCTTCTTCATGTTGTTCTCTCCTTTTATCTATTCCTCCACTGCTTGAACTGCCAGTTCCGTTCGACTATCTATCCCCTTAGTTTCTTCTCTTCCTCCTCCTCGTTCGCTCGGCTATTTCTGCTTGTTCCTGACACCTTACCACAACTTCCCCATGAATGCATAGTCTTGCTCCCTTTCCCAACTATCTTTGCCGCAACTTCACCATTGCTCCCACCGCCTGTTTTTCCCTCTTCATACCTTCAAAACTTTGAAAATTCAAAATGAAGCCCCCAACAATGAATGCATGATATAATAGATATTATTGCATCTATTATTAGAGGGCATTAGACCTTCTTGATGTTTCTCAGATAAGTTTCAGATCTCTATGTTCAAATATGCATTCATGACTTGTAATTTCATGTTTACTATGTGTTTGAGGGAATGACTGTCATGGTTAGACCAGGTTAGGTAAAATCATTGATTAAGTTTTGTTTTAGAGGCTTTTTCCTTGTGTCATTTTTCATTCTGGAAAGTTATGTCAAGTTCTAGGCAGTGGTCTAAAGACTAACCTTGAAAAAGTGGCTCAAATCCACGGTCGCTAGCACATAACTGGGTGAAAAAGACTGAAATCGCTCCCTTGCAGGTATCAAACATGCAACTTGAGGGTTACAGTCTAAATCAGGAAGTGTTATGCCAATGTCTAGGAGTCCATATCAGTGGAAAGGCAAGTTAACTTAGGGTTTCGACACCTAGAAGGGTGGTTTAACCCTTGGGGGCCCCATAGCACCTGAGGAAGGTCAGTAAGGTCTTGTTTTGTCGAATCCATTTCCTTAAGGTTATCTAGGAGTTTGAGTCATTTCATAGTAGCCCTCAAATCAAGTTTACCTCGACAGACTGGTTAAAGTTGGTAGATATGGGAGGAGGCGTTACAATATACTAGCTAGAATTAGAAAGAAATGGTAAAAATGGCAAGGGTTAGACAATGTTAATAAGGATAAAAATACACAGATTCAATTATTATATGTAATAATATGGGGCTACTTTATCTTTAACTACTAAATACATCACCAAGGGATTTCCCATAACCATGTGATAAGTCCCCCATTGTCTCTAATCTGAGTCTGCATGAAGAGATAGCCTCTATGGTCTTGCTTCCTTATTTCCATCCTTTGTTGTGGGCCCAATTGCATCCCTCTCCCTTGTTTTCCCTCTCTCAACCATGCATAGTTTTTTTTCTACTATTTTGAGTTTTATTTTTGGCTAATGCTTCCCCCCTTCTAGCTCCGGTGAACCACAAATGCACAGATCTTCTATCTCTCAATTTGGACCCTCTTTTCTTGATGTTTTTAAACACTACCCTACACCCCCCTTCTCATCATTTTTGGTTAAGGAAATCCATACCATCTCCATTCCTATGGGTCAAGATGCAAAATGATGATGCTGGTTATTTCAAATCCATTCATCTCATCTGCTATTTTGACGGGTTCTAGCCGTGATTAGAAAATCTCAAGGCCTAGATTTCTTCTTCTTGGAAACCAATTATGAAGAAAGAAGATTTTTTATCTGGATTGGATCATTATATTTTTTTTCATTCCATCTTGATTAGTGTAAAAAGTGGAGGAATTAGCTGAAAGGACCATTTTTACAAGCGAGACCTAGTTAGGCAAATTGGGGCCTGAAACATTCTGAGAGCATTTTGAGGCATCAAATGGGATTTTTTTGAAGTAAAACTTTGTATATTTGGTCCCACACATTTTTTTTCCTTTTCTACACAAAAATACCTTTCCAACAATGCAAGAATCACCTCAATTGCATTCTATATACAAAAGTTATGCCACTCGCAAATTGATCAAACTTCCTATTTTGTCCCCCATAATTCGAGAGGATGCCACATCAGCCCCACTACTCATGGAAAATGTGTTATCCATAAGGTCATAATTAAGAGGAACCTATAAGAGTCAATTTTATAACTCTACTTAAGATTTTAAGGGGTCAAAATTAACCACTACTAGGTTATCAGGTTGTGTTATAACTGAGCCACTAGGAGGAAAAGGGGTTCCATTATTGTTTAGCACATTTTGTTCCATAAGCGAATAGAGTAGCCGAGAGGGATAGAGAGAGAACATATAGAGGATTTATGAATTTTAGTATCCCACAGGCCATAGGCCTTACTCCATTGTGTTAGCACCTAAATCGGCCTTAGGTTGAAGGAAGGCAAAATTCAGGGTAACCACAAACCACGCTCAGTGCGGTAGCTAGCCCTACCAGAACAGGAGAGGGCTCTCTCCGGGTCACGCTTAGTGAATAGATAAACAATATGGTCTGATATGACTTACAATGAATATTGATTTTAGGCTAGTAAATAGATATGGAAACAAGAAGAATTTTTTATAAATGACTGAGTTTCTGGGATGGTATGGGACCAACGGACAGTAATGAGTAGAGAATTTAACACAAAGGCACAGATTACTTCGTGAGGCAAGACAGGCGGAAAGTATAGAAATTAAGTTTGAAATAACGCAGAATGGAAATATTGTTTAGGAGGGTGAAAAGGGCATAAACACATGAATCCTTTTCAACAGAAGAAGAACACAGAACGTGAAACTTTCCCACAGGAAGAGCAATAAATATGAATTCTACCTTATCTTACTCAGAAAATTTCACTGAAATGAATATGAATGAACTGTGAAACATAATGAAATACATATGAACATAAAGAAAAACACATTTTCTACACTCGCACCACAAGAATCTCGTGAAACATAGCCGTTGCCTTTCACTAATCCTCTGTTAAAATATACAATGAAGAGCTGAGTTTCTCTCCCACGGTCTCCCAGAAATTACAAGCCACCCAACCATTTGCAAATGGTTTACATACAGTAAATAGTTTGTGCCATGAGGAAATAGAATGACCAAGAGTTGGGGAGTTTCTCAAATCATTACAAAATGGAGATGGAAAGCCAACCATTAGTTACAGGTGCAGCGTTACAAAAATGACAAATGACTTGGGTGACCGTTCGCCTTCCTTTGCCACTTGGATAGAAGCCAAACTCTTTAAACTTTGCCTTAGTTGCCAAAAAAAGTGTAGTGTAGATGAGCAGGCCCATTTGGAGAAAGTCGCGAATCGAAATGTTGCGAAGCAGAAGTGATTTTGGCCTTTTTCTCTATATGCGCCACGTCCAAATCTATATGCACCGTGCCACTTTGGAGGCTGTTTTGAGGTACCTGCAGGAGTCCAAATTGTGCCCAAGTGTGCTTGTTGGAAAGCCCGGCCTGTCTAATTTCCAACCCAAGTGGAATTTTTGACTTTGGTGCTCATTTTCCCCTTCAAAACTTCATTCTCCCAAGACTACTTCCTGTGTGTCAAAATAGGGGCAGATAGGTCATTTTTTGAGTGTTTTTGATCTCCTGGTGACTCAAATCATGCCCAAATTTCTTTTCCATGCACTAGCAGGCATGATATTTCATGCTAAATCCAAAAATGCAAGCCATTTGTGATTTGGAGCTCCCAACCCTAAGCGCCGCGCCATTGGAGAAAAACCCTGTGTTGTGACCAAAAAATTGTCATGTGACCAAAATTGCCCCAAATTTCTTGAAATTTGGATTGGAGATCCTCTATGAGGTGCTATGCTGGGCCACAGAGGCTTCACCCAAGATTTGAAGCTGATATTTCTCTTTTTGCCTCTTTTGCCTCTTTGTCACTTTGCTCAATTTTGCCTTCAAACTCCTTATCGAGCCTTTGAACTCATGTTCCGTGCCCTGTAGTGATAGACCATACGCCTCAATATGTTTTTTACCTTGTCGGCCTTCTCCAACAGTCTCTCAAGGTGGATGTTGATGCGCTCGAGCCAAGACTCATGGTCATTGTTAATCTCTTGCTCTAATGGAGTGAGCTCAATCCTCTTATGTTGGGCAGCTTGGCGATTCTCACGGATGTTTTGCAGCTCCATGATCTCATGCTGGTCCTCAAGCTATTTGTTTCCTCTACTCCAAATACCTGATAATCCACTTGGCCCTCTCCAAGTTGAGTGACAAGTCTTGGATCTCCGTTTTCTGCTCCTGGATGGTCCTCCTAAGTTTGGCACTCTCCACAGCTGCATCATCATCATGAATGAGGATGAAGTTGGTCTCTTGCTCACCTGATGGCCCCTCGTCATGCATGGGCCTCTTGCCCTTGTCCTGTACCTACGTTGTCGATGTCGGAAGCGAGGCCCTTTCTACCCCGGGTGGAGATAAAACTCGCTTTACTGCTGCAAACAAATGTCTACTGCCTCTCTGATAAGTGATGAATATTGGCATAGTAGTGGTCTCATGGCGCTCACACTGATGAGAAGGACCACCTATCTCATGCTCAACCTCTGATAATACCTGTGAAGTGCTGAAGAGGTCATGGGAGATGAAATCATCCCAAGTAATGCCCTGCAATCCCAACTGATGATCCACCAAAATCTTAATAAGAGCAAAGTGAT